>BQNB010033899.1:0-51977 GCA_026074375.1 Tanacetum coccineum
TTACCACACAACCATGATACCAAAACGTTTTGCAATGAGAATGAGATTTTAAAATGAGAACAAGTATTTTGGTAATAATGATAAACATTTTATAACGAGAATGAGGTCTTGAAATGAGGACAAGTGTTTTGGTAATAAGGATAAAGATTTGTAATGGAAATAAAGGTTTAAAACAAAAATAAGAAATTTGTGTGAGTAAAGACGAACGCTTGTATAATAAGGCAATTTGTACAATAAATGTTAATAAGGTGAAATTAATGTTAGGTCATGGTCGGGTACCGTTGTGCGTTATAGAGATTATTTGGTGCGTTGAGTAGAGATTGTTTGGTTCGTTGTGTAGAGATTATCTGTGTTGTTATTATCATCTATTAAGGTGAGTTCTCGTAGCCCTACTTTTTAAGTCTTTTCTGTTGGGGGAAAATGATACTCAAATGTGTTTTGAACTATTTTCTGAACTGTGTAAAATGTGGTTTTATTTTTAAGACAATTGATGTGCTTATGACAGCTATATGAATGATATGTGTTGGTATGATATGCTATGTGATCTTTCTGTGTGGTTCTTCACCCTAAATATAGCTCTAGCTAATAGGCTTTAGGTGTGGTATGTCATTCCGGGTTGCAACCCTAAGAGCATTGGTACACGCTGGTGATAAGACTAGCGGGGATGCTAGGTCTTGGCACATGATTAGCGGGGATGCTAAGTCAAGGCTTCGTGATTGTTCTACATATATTCACTGTCATATAGCACAATTGTCCAACTGTTTGAGATATTGGCATAGCAACTGGGTTTAAGATCAAACCCACGAGCTCACCAACATTATTGTTGACGATTTCAAGTATCATTTTCAGGTGTGTTATTAACAAAGGTAAATGTAAAGTATCGGGAATCAAAGATGGGTACATTTGGGAGTTTATTGAAGGACAACCGTTTAACTTTTTCCAAGGTCGCGAAATTGTAAACTTTTGTAAATAAACTTTTGCAAATAATGTATGGTATGATATTGTATCTTGTGCAATGTGAATCATTATGTCGTATTCTCGTGTTTCCGCCGCTGACGGGGTGTGACAGATTGGTAATCAGAGCCAAGGTTATAGAGAATTCTTTTTTTTTAAAATAAAAGAAAATGTAACTATAACCAAACTAGAATTTTCGTAAAACCTCAAACATGGCGAAAGTCAATTAGCCCGAGCAATTCATGGTATCTCCTAAATTACGCATAGCCTGATCAACTATGCTTAATTTACAAAGCACCATAAAATGATGGGGTAGTTTTCTTAAGCTATGTTAGAGGAATGGAGGGATGTGTAGATGATAAGACCACCTGAAAATGAGTTGACCTCGAGCGTACGTATTGGGTAATACGTACTTTCATGTAGTGATGTGATATGGAAACACTTGCGAGTGTTGGGATCTAGAGTGTTGTTGATTGCCTAGTGCTTGCCATGCTGCTTTAATTATATTGCATGATGTCTGAAAGTCTAGGTAGACATGTCGCGGGTAGCGACAATAGTTGAGGATGTGTCCTGGGTAGTTATGTTGTGTATTACATAATGCCCTGAGAGCCTTGGTAGGTATGTTGATTCGTAGCGATGCTGATTAAGAGTGGTGCCCTTAGTAGATATGTTGAGGTATTGTATGATGATTTGAAGTGCTTATTCTGTGTAGAACCTTGTTGGTGCTTGTTTGCCGTTTGTACCTCTTGGTATATTTGATATATATATATATATATACGTATATACGGTTACGAACACCTAATTTCAAATGTTATGTTGATTATATATATGTAAAGCATTGTGATGCTGGTAATTTGAGTAATGATATTTTAAAAAGATACTTATACCCTTACCGTCTTATCACAGGTCATGTCTACCCTAGCTTATGTTGATTCGGAGACTATCACCCAGGCTGACGGAGCTTAGAGCTCCCGAGTGCCCGTCCTATTACCTGGTGACCCTTATGTAGCGGTTAGGCAGGCACAGTTAGTTGATACATATACTGAGTCAGACCCAGAGGAGGCTCCCTCAGAGGCAGAAGAGTCGCAGCTATTAGGTTCTAGAGTACCCCTTATGAGTGAGGAGTTTGCGGCTTCTGAGCCGTCAGGTACTAGGACTGTTTCATCCCATTCTCCAGTTTCATCGGATTCCACTATACCATTGTCACTCGATCATCCACTTACTCATGTTTCACCTACCCCTACACCCACCCGAGTTTTGTTCCATCGTAGGACTGCACGTATGGCCGTGTGTACTCAGTCGACCCTATCCCTGGGCATGTAAGCCCGCATAGCGGAGGCAACTGCTTTGTCCCTATCTTTTTTCCGTAAGAGGTATATGTCCTCTTACGAGACACCATCACCATGATCATCTCCAACCCTTCCGGTGAGGAAGAGATATAGAGGTACATCTGAGCTTATATTAGATACTGATAGTGAGGGGGATGAGTTAAGGGAGGAGGATACTGAGGAGGATGAGAGTTCGGATATAGATGACGAGAGAGAGAGAGTCAGGGTTTAGATGACGAGGGTTAGGGTTTAGATGACGAGGGTCAGGGTTTAGATAACGAGGGTCAGTAGCAGGCAGTTCTGGTTGTTGATACAGCCGCGAGCGAGCCTTTAGGTCAGCAGCATGCTGTTCCTGTGATAACCAATAACTTGTCCAGGGTTAAGTATTATAAAATATCATAATTTTCTATCGGAGTCTTTTGATTTTGTCAGCTTTATTGGCAGAAAGCTGAAAAGTTGACTTCGATTGATTTATTTTGTGTGAAATACGGATTAACCGGGTGTTGAGAGAGTCTTGAGTTTCGAGAGTGAATCACTTCTGATTCATCTTTCCGTATCAGAGTGTTTAGGTTGTCATTTTAATGCGTTCCGAGAAGTTTTCTCGTGTTCCGCGAAATCGTCACGCATCGCGTACCGGCATGACAATTAAGTAGAGAGCGGGTTTAATAATCGTGGGTGAATTTAACGAACTTATTGACAAGTAATTTCATAATTTGAAGTAACGTTTGTCTAGAACGTAAATCGTGAAGGTGTGAATTAAAAGAAAACAAGTGTTTCCGTAAAATTTGAGTTATGTGCATATCGGTCGTAAAAGTGAAATTTGTGAACGAAGTCTAAAGTGATAAGGTGTATTTTTGAAGTCGAGAAACTTTTAAACTTGTGAGAAAGGTTTTGGTTTGATTTGAAGTAACCTCGTATTTTGGTCCCGACACGTCCGTTAAGTGTCCAAAATGAATTTTGGGGAGTTTAAGTTGAAAATAGGTCGTGTAAATAACCTAGGTTCTCGGAAAAATGTTTTTAAGATCAATAAAAATACTACGAAACTTCATAAAATATTTTAAAGTCAAGGTTTTTGAGTTTTACGCGAACCCGACACGAAAAGAAGCCACCCGAGCCCCTAGGATGCCTTGGCCGGTTATGGACAAGAATAGGGGAACACCAAGGCTTACTTTTAGCTAGTTGGTCCTTGCATGGTACATGTATATTTGTCTTAACCTCTCACACACATTTCACACTTTCAAAAATCAACTAAAAATAAAAAATATCTTCTCTCTTTCTCTCTTAAAATCGGACGTAAGCCACAAGACCAAGAAACATATTTTTGTTGAAGATTTAACAAGAACACGGGGTTAAGAAACACTATTGGGTTGATATTTGGTAGTTTTGGGTTATAGAAAACTACGTTTGGGTAGTCGGTTTCGCATTCTTCTCGCATTTCAAAACCCTTTTGGTAAGTTTTCTAAAAACTAAAAATAGTTGTACTTTTATGATTCTTATGGTGTCTAAATGTTAGTTGTACAAGTTGATCGTCGTGAAAATTGAAACTTGAAAACGAAAAGTGTGTTTAAAGGGTGTTTGTTTACATCGAATACAAAAGAAAAGAACAAGAAATAGTCACTTTTATATTATGGTTGTGTTGGTAAAATAACTTTTGTGTCAAGTATTTGTTTGGGCTTATTTTCGAAAGGATAGCTTAAAAATAAGCTCATTAAGAGCTTATTTGTATATTTTGGGCTTTTTTGGTCTCGACAAAAAGGAAAGAAGAAAAAAAGGGATATTGGGCTTGGCCCATTTATATTTATTTCGGCTTATTGGGTTTAGCTTATTCGAGCTTATGGCTTAGTTGTTTTGCTTATTTATGTTTCGGTTTATATTGGGCTTATGGCTTATTTGTTTCGGCTTATAATGGGCTTATAGTTTATTTTAGATTTTCGCTTATATCGAGCTTATAGCTTATTTTTTTCGGCTTATGTTGGTTTCGGCTTATGTTTAGCTTATGGCTTATATTGGTTTCGGCTTATTTGGGTTATTTATTTGGGGTTCGTCTTGTTGGATTTCGCTTATTTGGGCTTGTGGCTTATTGATTTTGGCATATTGGGTTTTGGCCCAATTGATTTCGGCTTATTGGGTTTTAGTTTATGTTGGAATTATGCTCATTTTGGGCTTGGCTTATGGTTTAATTGTTTCGGTGTATAATGGCTTATATGGATTTCGGCTTATCGAGTTTTGGCTTAATTAGTTTCGAGCTTATTTTAGTTTCGACTTATATTGGCGCTTTGCTTATTTTGGGGCTATCGAGTTATTTTTTGGGCTTATTTGGGGTTCGTCTTGTTGGATTTCGCTTATTTGGGCTTGTGGCTTATTGATTTCGGCATATTGGGTTTTGGCCCATTTGATTTCGGCTTATTGGGTTTTGGTTTATGTTGGAATTATGCTCATTTTAGGCTTATATATGTATATATGTATATATATATGTATATATTATATATATATATATATATATATATATACTTTTTATTTATTTATTTTATTTATATATATTGTATTCTGTTATAATACATATGTTTATATTTATATATATTTATATTTATATTTATATTTATATTTATATATATAGTTGGGTGTGTGGTGTGTGTGTGTATATTTTTATACATATATATAATACATATTCTAGTTTATATATATATATTTTATATATTATATATTATTTATATATATATAAATATATATATATTATATATATATATATATGTTGGATTGGACTTACATAAAGTTTTGGGCTTATAATTTGGCTTCGGCCCAAGGAGGTAATAACTAGTATATATTTTTGTTAACGGGCTAACTTTAAAACTTATATTGGACATTAAGGCCCAATAAGCGAAAAGTAGGAAATTTATATGTTTAAGGCGGATTTTAAAAGATGAAACGTGTTCATGATAATTTTGAAAGGTCATTGGAGGAAAATGCGTTTTATTAAAGTATTATTGAGATATAAAATTTGCCGTTTTGTCGGAAGATGGTGAGAATTGGGAAATGTGTTTAGATTTAAGAATTTGGGAAATTGTTTTGAATTAGGCTCGGCCCAACCGTGGGTTAAGGGGAAGGTATTGGACTCGGCCCAATACCACTCGGCTTATTTGGTTTCGAGCTTATTAGTCTTCGGCTTATTTTGGTTATTTTCGGCTTATAATCGAGCTTATAGCTTATTTGTCTTGGGCTTATGCTAGTTTTGGCTTATATTGGCTTATGGTTTAATTGTTTCGGAGTATAATGGCTTATATGGATTTCGGCTTATCGAGTTTTGGCTTAATTGGTTTCGAGCTTATTTTAGTTTTGACTTATATTGGCTTATGGCATATTTTGGGCTTCGACTTATTTATTTGGGCTTATTTGGGTTTCGTCTTGTTGGATTTGGCTTATTTAGGCTTGTGGCTTAATGATTTCGGCATATTAGGTTTCGGCCCATTTGATTTTGGCTTATTGGGTTTTGGTTTATGTTGGAATTATGCTCATTTTGGGTATATATATATATATATATATATGTGTGTGTGTGTGTGTGTGTGTGTGTGTGTGTGTGTGTGTGTGTGTGTTGGATTGGACTTACATAAAGTTTTGGGCTTATAATTTGGCTTCGGCCCAAGGAGGTAATACTAGTATATATTTTTGTTAACGGTCTAACTTTAAAACTTATATTGGACCTTAAGGCTCAATAAGCGAAAACTAGTAAATTTATACGTTAAAGGCGGATTTTAAAAGATGAAACGTGTTCGTTATATTTTGAAAGGTCGTTGGAGGAAAATTTTGTTTTATTAGAGTATTATTGAGATATAGAATTTGGCATTTTGTCGAAAGATGGTAAGAATTGGGAAATGTGTTTGGATTTGAGAATTTAAAAAATTGTTTTGAATTAGATTTGAAATCTTGGAAAATGTTGTATAAATGAACGGGTCATGTCAAAATTTTGTGAAAAATATCACTTAGAAAATAATGTGGAATAATTATTATGTGTCGATTCAACTAAAGGACAAGACGACTTTTGTAAACGTTAAGTGTTAAGGTTAAGCGATTGAACGTGGACGTATCAAGATTTATATTTACCTTCCTTTTAGTCGGATAAAAAAGACGAAAAATAATAATAAATTTATTTATTTTATGTAAAGTGTTTATATACTTCTATGTTATTTATATATATATATATATATATATATATATATATATATATATATATATATATATATCGTATCGATTACGGAGATGTTAATTCATTTATTTTCGATCTTTGAACTCTTACTAAATTCTCGTCGGATTCTCTGGATTGTTTGGTCAGTTGTGTCGTTTTAGTTGTCGGGTATATTTTCGAGTAAATTGTATTGATGTCGCACGTAGCCCAAGTACATCAAGTTGTTTTACGTAGTTACCACACAACCATGATACCAAAACATTTTGCAATGCGAATGAGATTTTTAAATGAGAACAAGTATTTTGGTAATAAGGATAAACGTTTTGTAACGAGAATGAGGTCTTGAAATAAGAACAAGTGTTTTGGTAATAAGGATAAATGTTTGTAATGGAAATAAAGGTTTAAAACGAGAGTAAGAAATTGGTGTGAGTAAAGACGAATGCTTGTACAATAAGGTAATTTGTACAATAAATATTAATAAGGTGAAATTAATGACTAGGTCGTGGCTGGGTACCGTTGTGCATTGTAGAGATATTTGGTTCGTTGTGTAGAGATTATTTGGTTCGTTGTGTAAAGATTATTTGGTTCGTTAAGTAGAGATTATTTGTGCATTGTGTGGAGATTATCTGTGCGGTTATCATCATCTATCGAGGTGAGTTCTCGTAGCCCCACTTTTTAAATGTGTTTTGAACTATTTTCTGAACTGTACGAAATGTGGTTTTGTTTTTGGGACAATTTATGTGCTTATGACTGCTATGTGAATGACATGTGTTGGTACGATATGCTGTGTGGAACTTTCTGTGTGGGACTTGTGAACTTCGCCCTATATATAGCTCCAGCTGGTAGGCTTTAGGTGCGGTAAGACATTCGGGGTTGCGACCCTAAGAGCGGTGGTACACGCTGGTGATAAGACTAGCGGGGATGCTAGGTCTTGGTACATGATTAGCGGGGATGCTAAGTCATGGGTTTGTGATTGTTTGCATATATTCACTGTCATATAGCACAATTGTCCAACTGTTTGAGATATTGGCACAGCGACTGGGTTTCCTTCAAACCTACGAGCTCACCAACATTATTGTTGACGTTTTCGAGTATCATTTTCAGGTGTGTTTTGATTAAGGGTAAGGGATGGTTTGGAGATCAGAATTTTGCACCCTTGGGGATTTGGGATTTAAGACTGAGGTCTTACTTATCAAGAATAAAACATGAAACCTTTGTAAATTAATCTTTTGTAAACTTCGGATGGTATGATCTTGTATCTTGTGCAATGTGAATCATTATGTCGCAATCCCGTATTTCCGTCGCTGACAGGGTGTGACAAATTGGTGATCAGAGCCAAGGTTATAGAGAATGCTTTTTTTATAAAAAGAAAACACAACTATAACCAAACTAGAGTTTTCGTAAAACCTTGAACATGATAAAAGTTAACTAGCCCGAGCGGTTCATAGCTTTTCCTAAATTACGCATAGCCTGATCAACTATGCTTAATTCACAAAGGACTATGAAACGATGGGGGTAGTTTTCTTAAATTATGTTAGGGGAAAAGGGGGGATATGTGAAGTCTGAGTCCACTTGAATTGAAATTGTCACTTGACGTACTATTGTCCTAATCATATACCTTCACGTGGTAAAATAAATGTGGTATGAGAATGCTTGCGAGCATTGAGGTTTAGATTGTTGTTGATTGCTAAGTGCTTGCCATGCTGCCTTAGCTGTATTGCATGATGCCCTGAGAGCCTTGGTAGATATGTTGTTGGTAGCGATGTTGATTGAGGATGTGTCTTTGGTAGTTATGTTGTTGCATTGCATGAGGCCCTGAGGCGCTTGTGCTGTATCGAACCTTGTTGGTACTTGTTTGCCATTCGTACCTCTTGGTATACCTGTTATATATATATATATATATATATATATATATATATATATAAGAGTATATATATATACGTATATACGGTTACGAACACCTAAATTCAAACGTTATGTTGATTTAATATATGTAAGCAGAGTTATGTTGATAATTTGAGTAATGATATTTTATGGGAATACTTATACCCTTTATCGTGTTATCACAGGTCATGTCTACCCCAGCTTATGTTGATTCGGAGACTATCACCCAGGCTGACGGAGCTCAGAGCTCCCGAGTGCCCGTCCCATTACCTGATGACCCTTATGTAGCGGTTAGGCAGGCATAATTAGTTGATACAGATACTGAGTCAGACCCATGAAGTGGATCCTCAGACGGCAGAGGGTCGCTACCTTAGGTTTAGTGTACCCTTATGAGTGAGCAGTTGAGGCTTCTGAGCCTTTAGGTATAGGACTGTTTCATTCCCATTCTTTAGTTTATCGGATTCCATCTACACCATTGTTCACCCGAACATCCTATTACTTATGTATCACCGACCCCACCGTTTTTTGTTCCACCTATTGGACCGTCGTATGTCCATGACCGTACCCAGCCGACCCTATCCCCGGGCATGTCAGCCCGAATAGCGAAGGCAGCTGCTTTGTCCCCATCTTCCTTCCGTAAGAGGTATAGATCCTCTTACGAGACACCATCACCATCATCATCTCTGACCCTTCCAGTGCGGAAGAGATATAGAGGTACATCTGAGCTCATATTAGATACTGATAGTGAGGGGGACGAGTTAGGAGAGGAGGATACTGAGGAGGATAAGAGTTCGGATGCGGATCAAGAGAGAGAGAGAGAGAGAGAGTCATGGTTTAGAGGACGAGGGTCCTGGTCTGGAGAAGGAGGATGAGGCTGCACCTGAGGGTCAACAGCAGGCAGTTCTGGTTGTTGATATAGCCGTGAGCGAGCCTTTAGGTCTTGGATACGGGGCGGCTAGGCATCGTGCCCTTGAGTCGACTGAGGAGATAGCACCTAGTACATATGAGGTAGGGCAGAGCTCTAGGTCTGTGCCAGAGCAGGAGGGAGCAGAGAGGATATCTGCATTTAGACAGCCCACCCTTGTTACATGGGTAGATCCCGAGGATGGCAGGGTTTATACTGACATTCCGACTTATGTACCACTAGCTGCACCTGTTCAAACACTGCCATCTCCTGAGTGGTTGCTTGGTTCCTTACCAGTTTCACCATTATCCCAGTAGTACCATCATCCATAGCTTCACCAGTGGCTACCCTAGCAGCTACCATATCGGTAGCTGAGGACCAGTTTTTAGATGTAGGGGCGCAGTTAGAGCTTCATAGGAGCATACTTCATGATTACACCCAGCGTTTGGATGCCCTACCACCTATTTTGTTTGAGGGTTATGACAGGGATTTGAGGAAGTTGTATACTAGGTCAGGGGAAGTTAGAGATGAGATCTTTTCGTAGAGGTATAGGTTTAGGAGTTTAGAGCAGGAGCAGGAGAGAGCTACGATGACATTTAGTGCTATATGGAGGTCGATATTAGCTTTAAAGGCATGGGCAGGTTAGACTGATGCCCAGAGGGTAACTCTATGGCATGCTATATATGATATTCAGAGGGAGAACCATGATTTGAGAAGGCAGCTTGCTGAGGAGAGGCGTGAGCGATTGGAGCTGATAAATCGTGTTGCTAGGATGGAGAGGAGACATGAGTTTGGAGGGGAGAAGTAGACTATATGAGATTCTTGATTAGGAGTTGTAACCACTAAACCGTGTAGCTTTGGTTAGTGTTAGATCTAAACGGAGTAGTCTCAATGGTAGTAGTTATGAACTGATTAGTGTCAGTCGGTAGTTGATCCTTATCGAAATCATAGTTATGATGGTAGTAGAATGATTTGTACAGAACTTGAAAATCAATGGATGATAGTACGTTTTATTACATAAGTTAATACGTTTAGTACTTGGGTACATTATTGTCTATGCTTGTTGGTGACATGGTTTGTCACTCACCTCGGATAGGATTTCCATTTTGTGAGACCTCTCACGCGCTTATTCACCACCTATGTATAACTTGAAAAATATTCAAGTGACATGTAAAACAGTTACGTTGGAAGAACGCGGAGTTAAGTAAAACCCTGTGTAGTCGCGAGGAGACTTGGCCGTAATCATAGTAAGCTAAGTTAGAATATGATTTCGATCATAGTGTGACCCCGATGAATACTCTAAATTCTTAGTGGGTTAGAACCCAAAATACTCAAAACAAGTAAAACCTACTTGGAAGAGTTTAAGCAGATTTAGGTGAGCAAACCTTGGACGATGTTGAGAAAGAGAAATGCGTAAGTCGAGATGTGTGGGACATACATACCTCATATAGGTTTTAACCACATGGACTAGAACAACTAAGGTACTGGATGCAGATGAATCCTTTAGAATGCCTTGTTGAAAAGTCGAGGATAGAATCATTTACGGACATGACACCACGACTTAATATTTAAAGGTCATGAAGAACTATTAAGTTGAGGAGATAGTAAGAAAGACTATCATGTTGTGTGAGACAAGATCTAGATAGATCACAAGGAAGTGTAAGGACAAAACGTTAGACCTATGTCTCTAGGGGAATCAAAAGAAACCTCGCTTGAAGAGACTGAAACAGTAAAGAACTAGTGCGTATTGATGAGGAATTGAAATGTGATCGTTGTTGTGTTTGGTGATTTGAGCTGAATTTCAGCGGCGAAATTCCTTTAAGGGGGTTAGACTGTGATAAACCGGTAACTTTTCCAGGGTTAAGTATTATAAAATATTGTAATTTTCTATCGGAGTCTTTTGATTTGTTAGCTTTATTGGCAGAAAGCTGAAAAGTTGACTTTGGTTGACTTATTTTGCGTGAAAGGGTTACGGATTAACCTGGTGTTGAGAGAGTTTTGAGTTCCGTAAGTGAATCCCAACTTTGATATCTTTCTTTGCGGTGTGTTTGTGTGTCATTTTTATGCGTTGAGACGTTTTTCCCCGTGTTCAACAAATTGTCAGCAGTGGCGTTCGGCACGACAGTTAAATTTTGGGAAGATTAGTAAACTTTGGAGAGTGTTTAGTGATATATGTTAAGTAAATTCATATTTTAAAATAGGTGGTCTAAGTACGTGAAACGTGGAGGGTATGAGTTAATAGTTTATCAGAAAACGGAGTTTTGTGAAATTTAAGTTACGTGGTATCGGTCGTAAAAGTTAAATTTGTGAACGAAGTATAAAGATGATAAGATGTATTTTGAAGTCGAGGAAACTTTTAAAACTTGTGACGAAATTGGATTTCGGTTTGATTTGAAGTAACTGGTTTTTGGTCTAGACACGTCATTAAATGTCAAATGATTTTTGGAAGTTTAAGTTGGAATTATGTCTGTTTGTAAATAACTAGGTTCTTGGGAAAAAACATTTTTAGATCAATAAAAAAATGTCGGAACTTCGAGATACAGTTTAGAGTCAAGTTTTGAGTTTTACGCGAACCGACACTAAAAGAAGCATCCCGAGCCCTAGGATTTATGTCGGAATTGGACCAAGAAGAGGGGTCACAAGGCTTAATTTTTGCTATTGGTCCTTGAATCGGTAATGTTATATTTGTCTTAACCTCAACACTCACAATTTCACACTTTCAAAATCAAATAACAAAATCAAAAAACTTTCTCTCTTCTCTCTCAAAATCGGACACAAGCCACAAGGGTCAAGTTTTTTTTAAAAGATTTAACAAGAACACGGGGTTAAGAAACACTATCAGGTTGATATTTGGTAGTCTTGGGTTATAGAAAACTACGATTGGGTAGTCGGTTTCACATTCTTCTCGCATTTCAAAACCCTTTTGGTAAGTTTTCTAAAAACTAAAAATAGTTGTACTTTTATGATTCTTATGGTGTCTAAATGTTAGTTGTACAAGTTGATCGTCGTAAAAATTGAAACCTTCAAACGAAACGGATTGAAAAAGAGGGTGTTTGTTGCGTCGGATACAAAAGAAAAAGGGAAAAGGGTCGAACACTTTTAAATTATGGTTGTGGTGGTAAATTTATTTTTGAGTTAAGTGCTTATTAGAGCTTGTTTTTGAAAGTTTGCTTAAAAATAAGCTAGTTAGAGCTTATTTGGATTTTGGGCTATGTTTGTTTAGGCTCGGCCTAACCGTGGGTTAAGGGGAAGGTATTGGACTCGGCCCAATACCACTTGGCTTATTTGGTTTCGAGCTTATTAGTCTTCGGCTTATTTTGGTTATTTTTGGCTTATAATCGAGCTTATAGCTTATTCGTCTTGGCTTTATGCTAGTTTCGGCTTATATTGGCTTATGATTTAATTGTTTCGGTGTATAATGGCTTATATGGATTTCGGCTTATCGAGTTTTGGCATAATTGGTTTCGAGCTTATTTTAGTTTCGACTTATATTGGCTTATGGCATATTTTGGGCTTCGGCTTATTTATTTGGGCTTATTCGGGTTTCGTTTGTTGTTTGGCTTTATTTGGGATTTGTGGCTTATTGATTTCGGTATTTAGGTTTCGAGCCATTTGATTTTAGGCTTATTGGGTTTTGGTTTTCTGTTGGAATTATGGCTCATTGTTGGGCTTTCTATATATTTATATATATTATATATATATTTTATTTATATTTATATCATCACTATATATTATTATATATCTTATATATATCCTTGCTTATATATAGGAGCAAGGATATGAGTTGGCATATGTGACTATGCATGATAACAATGACATGGCACCTACATGGCACTCTTTTATGAACAACAATGCCACGTTAAAGGGCATTTTTGTCCACATTTCATGATTTATTCTAAAAATTGCTTAAAAATTTAGGTGCAGGAAGATTCGAACCCTGGTGGGTTGGTACAACAAGCAAAGCTTCATACCATGTACCAGCCAGTTTTAGTGGTAGATATTCTAAAAAACTAAGTGCCATGCTATAATCAACAATATTTTATACATAACAGAAAATCGCAGTTTTATCTTTTGGGAATTCTTATCATAAACAGCAAATCTACAAGTTTGGTGCCTAATATTTCGGATTATTTGCTTTGTGAATGCTAATATTCTTCAAAAACCAATATCACTAGTGAAAAATAACGGCAACAATTCACACATTTCACAAGTACTCGGTTACCCACTTATGAACAAACGACATAGAACTGGTCATTCCTTAAAAAGGTTATGGAAATTTCAGGTCTTATTTTATTGAAGTAAAATTGTGTTATTATTCTTTTGTTTTTTTTAATGATTTGATTTATATTCATCATCCACAGTCAGTAATCATTTCGTTTATTTCATATTAGGTTTGTTTCCATTCTATTATTCATATTTTGGAAGTGATTTTAGTGACTATGTATCTTCTTTTAAGGTTGCACACTAAGTGTTTGTGATAGTGTTTAAATGAGTTTTGTATTAGCATGTTTAAGGTTACACAACAAGTGTTTGTGATAATGTCTTAATGCGTTTTGTATTTGTGTTTTATGCATGTTTCTTGGAGCCTTGGACAATGATTGGTGATATTGGTTGTTTCCATTCGATTATTTTAGGTCTGTTTCCATTTGATACAGATTTAGTTGTTCAAATTATCGCAACAAGTTACTCGATTGATGCATTAAATCTTACAACATTTGCCAATTGGTATGCGTGGTATGATAATAGCATGGTAATGGTTTTTTATTTTGTTAGTTTTAGTTTACATGTTTCGTCTCACATGTGTATATTATGTATGTATTTTAGTAATCCACTAAATATTATTTATGTTATCTTTGATTTTATGTTGACCGGGTTGTAGCCAAAATATATAAGGTCTCACATATGTGACAGTAACGGGTGCAGGACATGAGGTGCCATTGCCCTAGACAAGCTGTTAGTAAAGCTTCTAAGTATGTCAGGTTTCATTTCTTTGATTTTTGTTGAAGCTATAAATCGTTTTTGTAGTAATTGTGTCGAATTGGTTTAAATTTTTATTCATGTATACAGTGCCACATGTTGATTCTGCTACTGATGGCTCAAATGCTGTTGAAGATGGTAATGAGAGTACTCCTAGTGATATGATATGGCACAACTTGATAACCTTTTTGAGATGAGCATGCCAGCTTTCATAAGAGGTAAAATAATTTGTACCTTTGAAGCAGACATGTTTTTTCATTCATATGATCATATGACCCATGGACATAATCCACTCCATCTCATGTAGTTTTATCCATATGATCCGTTTACATATATGATCAGTAGACATAATCCACAAATAAGCTTAACAAACACCCCCTTTATTCTATGTTTTGTTTCCTGTAAACGTCTAACCGATACATTGGAACCCATTGTAACAGGGGCTAATGATACATATATTTATGATTCTGTCACACATAGAGGACCAATTATGTGTACCTGATGGGAAACAGGATGAGCATGTTACAAGACCTTCCACTGTAAACCCTTTTTTTTCTTTTTGGTCGCGAGAAAGGTTTGTCTCTTCTAATTTGTTGCAATTTATCGTAGTTATGTCCCATATGTAACCTTTTTGTAAACAAGTAAACATCGTTCATGTGTTGTGCAATTAATGCAGAACATGGGTATTCAGGTCGAAGTGGTGGCCATGGATAACTGCAGGCTATCAAGGTTAGTGCTTTTTGAATTTTATGTTTTGCTTTTTTACTTCTTAGCCATTTTCATGTATAAATGCCACCATCATAAACAATATGCATACTCAGTAATAATGTTGCAAATGTATCATTAGAGATGACATAATGGCCGCTTTGGAACGGGCTCGGGTCAATTTCCGTACATGTCGAGTTCGAAACACTTTTTAGCCCTATGTTTTTATAGTAACAAAATCCGTATTATCACAGTACTAAGTTTATGAATAAAGTTATTTAGCAGGTATGCATTTGATAACATAAACAAACGATTTGAAATCTCCTTTTTCTTCTTGCTACACATTGTTGGATTATCATATAGAAATAATTATCGTTTCTGCATGAAAGGTCTGTTACATCGATAAAAAAAGATTAACGTACTTATTTTTTGTTGATTGTTCTTTAGGCGAGTCACCACCCGATGATTGTTGGCTGTCACTGCAAGGGCAGAGGCTGGAAATTCTAGGCGTTTTATTCAGCTTGATCTTGTGGGTGTTCTTACCCTATGATTGTTGGTTGTCATTGTATAGAAATTTCAAAAGGAGAGGGAACACAAGCTCATAAGCCGGCTTCGACCATTTGTGGAAGGTGAATTCGTAGATTGGGCTAGGACAAAAGTTACTCACCTCTCACAAGCCGGTATGCATACTTATATCCCCTATGACGTGCGTACATAAATAATGTTTGTTTTACTTATTGAGCGAATCATGCAAAATGCAAATTACTTTTACCTGTTGTCATTGTCAATAAGATAAACAAATGTTTTTTTCCAATTGTTTAATTAACATACTTTCCAATTGTTTATCAACCTCCTCTGAAAGTTTTTAATAGATTGCTAACAATTGCAAGTATGTTTCATACGATGGGACAGGTATTTCTTATTTATAGTTACAAGAAAGTTGAAATTATGTAAGAGAATTGGTGTTATTAACCCTTACGTTTTTATCAATCCATATAATTTGGCCAAAAGAAAGCGGATACATCTTTTGAAATCTGGTTTTTAACATAATCAAGTGTACCATAAATCTTTCAGCTTTTGGCGAGGCTATGCTACATACTATTGGATATATCGGCACAAGACAATCCGCGAGAGAAATTGGAAAGGATAAACGTTTTATGAAGGGCCCATGTATAGCCGAATGGGCGAGAGATAAAGGACACCAAGAAAAATCACAAGTTTGAGCTGCTTAAGGTTGATAACTTAGAACCACCTCTCTAATGTTATGGCAATGAAGATTCTGGTAAATAAATTTTCTTTGTTTGATTAAATAGATTACATGTTTCCACTTTTCCTTCCTATTATTGAAGGTGATGTATCATTGTGATTGGCGAAGCATTGGTGGGGTCTATGCCTATCTTCTACTAATTCTCTACTACTTAATAGTTAATAGGTAAGTTCTTCAACCTACTAAATCGAATTATTTAACAAGTTAGATCATTGATGACCCGACCTATTACTGGACTAATATCATGTTTCTATTTGTACTGCTTTTTTGAATCATAAAAGATAGGCAGTTTTCTGAATGTTGACTATTTGTACTGCTTTTTTAGTCTTTCCGTGCAGATTAAGAGGGAACTGTTCTATTTGACAGTTGGTATTGGAAGTGCATGAGTTTTCTCGATCCAGGTATTTAACTAGAAGTAAAAATTTAATCATGTATGTTCTTCCTGACTTCATATAGATACCTTTCAGGACCAATAAACATACTTGCACACAATTCTGATAATAGGAAACGAAAAATAAATCATAGTACTTATGTGGTTAAATAATTTGCATACATGAATAGGCGCTGCAGGGATCTTTTTATGTTCTTGATTTTCTTAACAGTATAATGCATTATCAAATAATTGATTCCTGAGAGAAAGGAAAAAATCATACACAAACGAGGGATAATTCAAAATATGGTCATCCTTACTCTTGAAACCATTCGTAATATATAGGGTCTGTTTTAGAGTATATTATAATTAATTGATATTGGGGTTCAATAATCACTTTTCTTGCTTTGCAACTATGTTTTCTTAATCACCATGTTTTCCCTACATTGTAATATTATGATATACATTTTTTGACTACTTTTACTTTACACCTTTTTAAATTTAGCTTCTTGGTATATATGATGCCATGTGAGGCATTGCCAGTAACATATGAACTTTGTGGGTCCTAAGATGACCCAATCTACCCTTTAAAATTGTTGTTTGGAATCAGCCCCAAACACCCCCTTAATATTCTCATGCCTTTTTTAAAATTTAAATTTATTATTAACAAATGAGTATAAATGAAAGATATAATGTGACTTATGCAGGCAGTAACAACACATTACAATGGACCACTTGAGGAAAAATACAAATGGATCAGAATTATCATAACCCATGTGATCATTTCTTAATGATTCTCCATTGATCACAACAAGTTATAGTAAAACATTTCATTGTCTGAATGGTGACCATTTCATTGAAATTGACTAATTAAAGGTGAAAAAATAAACGAGTCAAGCGGGTGAGATAACATGTCAAAACGGGTGTGAGCCGATGTACAACTCAGGTTAGGCCCATATCCTAACTTATTTTATAAACAGTAGATACATTAAATATGGCTAAAAAATATTTGACAACAATAATCCTACTTTTCAATAAAATAAGTGAGGAGATTGTATGCATCAACAGTTCACTATTTTCAGCATGTTTAACATGTAGCTTCCTATTTAGCTTTACTTTGTTACTGTCATACATAACATTAACCAGTATCGAGCCATTTATATGTAAATGGGTTCAAAGTTTCACCTCTGCCACATATACAAATGTCTGAGGTCGATGACTAATGTATACTATATTACATCCTTAAAACAGATTATGTAGAGAAATGACATTGCAGTTGAGATAAAATGGGGATATAAAGTTGGCGAAGCTATCTAATTAAGAAATACAATGTATGGGCGTGTATGGGTTGTTGTATGCTTATATATGTTAGACATCTGATGTGTGCCTTGTGGCATCAATCTAAACAATTTTGTGCTTTATATGTTTATGTAGGAGAATATGGTATCCAAGTAGGCAAGTGAACTACTTCAACTCCATATCAGCAAACTTGGTTTCTTTTTAATTCTAATGGAAGGAAAATGTCACTGTCGCATATACCATCGTCTTCAAAAGTGTCCTTGCAAAGTCATTGTTTTGATCGAGGTAAGTGACTGCTTATCTGTACTAATCTAAATGACATGTTATTTGCCGATTGAAATAGGCATGATGGTAATTCATTACAATTGTCTATTGATTCAAGGACTCTTTGTTTTAAGAATACTCTTGCTTTTTTCGGTAATCTGATTAATATTTATACTTGCTAAAGCATCATGTTGTATTTCAGGTAATTCCCTTACCATCCAAGTGAGGATTAAATTTTAACTTGAATACATAGATAATATCATATTGAGTTTAATGATAAGTCATCAGCTTTGAAGGCGTACAAATGGGGTTAAGCTGCTCTTGTGTCGTGGAAGGGGTGGCTGTTAAAAGCTAAGATATTATGTATACAAAAATAGACCATGTAATTTAGTTGTTCTCATACTTTTTCAAATTCTTTGTACATTTAATACATTAACACTTTCTTTTTGTTTCCAATTTCAGTGTTTAATACATGAACACTGTATTCATTATCTACTTACATCCTGTTAGATTTTGTTAAGCAAAAGATATGGATAGCCGTACCCGCCCATTAGGGCGGGTCATGAAAACTATATATATAGATATTATTGTTATTTATATATATATATTTATAATATTTATTTATATATATATATATATATATATATATATATATTGGATTGGACTTACATAAAGTTTTGGGCTTATAATTTGGCTTCGGTAAGGCCCAATGAATAGTAAATGGACTAATGGACTCAAATGGAATTTAAAATGGCTAGGTTGGACTTAACAAGTGTTAGTGGACTAATATTGGACTTTTAGGCCCAATAGGTGAAAAATTAATAGTTTGGACCACTAAGACGAATAAGTGGATTTACGGGTACTTACTGTAGTGGAAAACAGATAATATGACCGCTTTTAGCCATAAATGGATAACCATTTTGAAAATATGGATTTTGGCATTTTGTCAGAATTTTGGAAAGTATTGAAATATAAGGTTTGGAAACCTTTTTACAAACGAATGGGTCACGTCAAAATTTTGTGAAAAATATCACACTTAGAAAATAATGTGGAATAATTATTTTGTGTCGATTCAACTAAAAAACAAAGACGACTTTTGTAAACGTTAAGTGTTAAGGTTAAGCGATTGAACGTGGACATATTTACCCCTTTTAGCCCGATTAAAATACGAAAATAATAATCAAATATTATTATTTCATTTAAAGTGTTATATACTCATATATTTTAAATATATATCGTATCGATTACGGAGATGTTAGTTCGTTTATTTTCGATCTTTGAACTCTTACTATATTCTCGTCGGATTCTCTGGATTTTTTGGTCAATTGTGTCGTTTTAGTTGTCGGGTATATTTTGAGTATTTTGTGTTAATGTCGCACTTAGCCCAAGTACATCGAGTTGTTTTACTTAATTACCACACAACCATGATACCAAAATGTTTTGAAATGAGAATGAGATTTTGAAATGAGAACAGGTGTTTTGGTAATAAGGATGAGGGTTTTGCAATTAGAATGAGATTTTGAAATGAGAACAAGTGTTTTGGTAATAAGGATGAGGGTTTTGCAATGAGAATGAGATTTTGAAATGAGAACAAGTGTTTTGGTAATAAGGATGAGGGTTTTGCAATGAGAACGAGATTTTGAAATGAGAACAAGTGTTTTGGTAATAAGGATAAAGGTTTGTAATGGAAATAAAGGTTTAAAACGAGAATAAAAAATTGGTGTGAGTAAAGATGAACACTTGTACAATAAGGTAATTTGTACAATTGATGACATCAAATAACGTCTATTTTATAGCATCATCTATCCCATGTTATTAACCCATTTTGTATAGTTATTTTCAAAGAATTGTTACTTAATCATTTATATTTGAGAATTGTAGTAATTATAGAGTACTTGGTGCGCATTGTGGAGCTTAAACGAAGATATTTTGAAGATTAATGATTCTGACTACCAATACGCCGTATCAATCAAGGAAGATACGGCGTATCCGTGCTTGCACTCACCAAAGACCACGAAGGAAACAAGCTCAATACGCCATATCCAGAGAAGACTAATATGTCGTATTAAAGATATAGTATGTGAAGATTCTGGAAGATATCAAGCGTGGTCCCTAATCTAAGAAACCCCCAATACACTGTATCCAACCCATTGGATACGCCATATCGAACCGACTTCCAGACAATATAAATAGAAAACTAAAAAACGAGTTTTAAGTGTGCTAAATCATATTCTCGATACCTAAACCATAAAAGTCAATTTTTAGAGGAGAAAAATAGCAGAAGAGGTCGAGCAACGCTATCAATTCCATAGGAGACAACGTGTAATTCCGTATACTTTAGTAATCATTTAGTTTTTAATATCAGGATTTGGGATTTAAGACTGAGGTCTTACATATCAAGATTGAAACATGAAATCTTTGTAAATTAATTTTTGTAAACTTCGGATGGTATTATCTTGTATCTTATGCAATGTGAATCATTATGTTGCATTGTTTTCGCCGCTGACGAGGTGTGACACCGGTCTTATTTGTCAAGAAGAAGGATGGATCATTCCGGATGTGCATCGATTAACGGGAATTAAATAAGTTAACGGTGAAGAACCGTTATCCGCTTATAAGAATTAACGATCTATTCGATCAACTTCAAGGGTCGAGTGTATACTCGAAGATCGACCTGAGATCGGGTTATCATCAGTTGAGATTTCGTGAAGAAGACATCCCAAAGACCGCATTCAGACGTTACGGCCATTAGAATTATCAAGTATGCCATTTGGTAGACTAACGCACGGCTGTATTTTTGGACCTATGAACGGTTGCAAACCATATCTGGACAAATTTGTGATTGTATTTTATTGACGATATTCTTTTCACTCAAAGAAAAAGCAACAACAGAAGAGCATCTTAAGTTAATCTTAGAGTTGCTTAAGAAGGAGGAGTTGTATGCTAAATTTTCTAAGTGTGAATTTTGGATTCCCAAAGTATAGTTCCTCGGTCACGTGATTGAAAATCAGGGCATTTACGTGGATCCCACCAAGATCGAGTTAATTAAAGATTAGGCATCTCCTAAGACTCCAACGGAGATTCGTCAATTTTTAGGTCTTGCCGGTTACTATCGAAGATTTATTGAAGGATTTTTAAAGATCGCCAAATCAATGACCAAGCTAACACAAAAGAAGGTCAAGTTTGATTGGGGTAACAAAGAAGAAGCCGCTTTTCAGTTATTGAAGCAGAAACCGTATAGCGCACCTGTCTTGGCTTTACCTAAAGGAGCTGAGAACTTTATCATTTATTGTGAAGCTTCACATAAAGGATTAGGTGCTGTGTTGATGCAGAATGAGAAGGTGATTGCTTATGCATCACGTCAATTGAAGATTCATGGGAAGAATTACATAACTCATGATTTGGAATTAGAAGCAGTAGTGGTCACTCTAAATATTTGGAGGCACTATCTGTATGGAACAAAGTGTATTGTGTTCACTGATCATAAAAGCTTACAACATATCCTTGATCAGAAGGATTTAAACATGAGGCAACGTCGTTGGTTGGAATTGCTCAGTGATTATGATTACGAAATTTGTGAGCTAAAATAACCAAAAACGGACTTAAAATGCCAAATATATGCTTGTTTTGCTAATTGTATTGTGCAGGAACGGATAACTAAGAAAAGGACGAAAAACAAAGCCAAAACGACAAAACCGGACTCGGAATGGAAAAGACTGTGAAAGACAAAGCCAAATCGAAGCCGGAAAGTCAATCAAGTCAAAAAGTCAACAGAAAAGTCAACTGGTCAAAGACAAAGTCAACCCAAGTCAACCCCGAGGCCAAAGTCAAAGAAATATAAGTTTAGGGACTGAAATTGTAAATCCCTAAACTTATATATAAGGAAGAAAAGAGGAGAAAAGAAGACAAGGGGTCAAACTGCCAAATTGGCAAAGCCTAACCACAAGGGCCATAGCTGCCAACCCCTCTAACTTGTACACCAAAGGGACGTGGGGTGCAAAGAGTTATATAACTCTTGGGGACTTGTTTTGCCAAGTCCCCAAAAGTTATATAACCACAAGGACGAAATGTGCAATGAGACAAGTAACCTTCAAGGACCAATTTTGCCAACCTCTCAAACCCTCATCCCTGTCACTCTTTCTTTTTCATAACAAATTTTCCCGCCATTCTTTCCCCCCAAAAACAACTCACGGGTTCTCCACCCTCCTTCTACCCTGCACCCCAAACCACCCCCTGGGTAAACCTATCCCCCCTCCTCCACTTAAACCCATGCCAAGTTGGCAATCCCACACTCTTAAAAACAATCCAACGGTGGATAAGAGTTCAAGAAAACACAAGAAGACCCCTGGACATCTATAAAAGAAGAAGAAGACAGAGGTTTAGAGTAGTTAGTTTTGAGTTAGTTGTTTTTATTTTAATTTTCAGTTTTGTATTTTCCTTCAATATTAAGCATTTTACTTTCAAGTTTTTTTTAAAATAGCTTTAAAGCTCTTGTACTCTTCTCTTATAAGCTTGTACTTCTTCATTTGTTCAATACGATTCAGTTTACAAGTGTTCTTGTCATTTGTTTTCAAGTTTAAGTGATTTTCATCAGTTATCCTTAGTCTATAAAAGGAACCCTAGGCATAGTTAGTAAAAGTACACACAAGATCATAGAGATACACAATATCATAGCCAGCAATCTGTAATCCTCATTTAATAAAGTTGTTATTCAGTTGTTCATTGTTCTTCTTAGTAACTGTGTTAAGATTCCGCATTAACACATAGTATTCATAGTCATTGTTTCTACATAGTCATTTGTATTTACACATCCTGGCTATCATCCTTTATAGGCTGCAAAGATCCATTCAGTTTAATAAGGACCATCAAATTAAGCAGGGTTCATAGCACTTTCCACGTATCCAATTTGAAGAAGTGCTTGTCCGATGTCACACTTGTGATTTCGTTGGATGAGATCCGCATAGATGATAAGCTCTACTTTGTTGAAGAACTCATGGAGATTATGGATCGTGAAGTCAAGCGGTTGAAGCAAAGCCGTATTCCCATTATCAAAGTTCGATGGAACTCTAGGAGAGGTCCTGAGTTCACATGGGAACGTGAAGATCAATTCAAAAAGAAGTATCCGCACCTCTTCACCAATCACGCATCTTCATCCAATGCCACGTCTTAAAGCTTTGAGGACAAAGCTCTTTTAATGGGGGAAGACTGTAACAATCCGTTATTTCAGGTCATTTTACGACTTCAATATTTCAATTATTTATTTTTAGGGTTTTACACATTTACTTTTAATTTTAATCGTTTAGTTAAATCGCGTAAACTAAAAATCAACAATCAACGTAAACGGACATCAAACAAATAAAAATTTACGTCAAGCAAGTGTTATATTATTGTCACAAAAATAATAATTAACTTTTTTATAATTTATTTTTATAAGTTACGTAAAATATTTACGTTTCGCACTTTGGAACCTTTTTGCATAACAGTAAACCATTCTACCTATCTATACTCAATCAAATACCCACAATTATACTCAATACCAAAAATTTTATAAACTTTTATACCTATACATATGTGGCCGGTTCTAGCATCAATAACACACAACAAATAATACAAGTTTTGCATTCTAGAAGATCAAGTACTACTCTTACTAACTATCCTTACAATATAGCAACTTTCTTACACAATGCCATATATTTCTTACACACGACCATCCCCCCCCCCTCATGGATCCTCTTACAACCGGTCACCAAACACACACATACCATGGTTTTGTCAAATAGTATTGCTACGATATTTTGTGTATAAATTGGATCCTATTCCTAGCATTTCATTCATATCTTTTTCACTTAGCAAAAACCCTCTCTTGTTCTCTCATACCCCACGGTTCAAAAACAACATCAAGAATATTTCATAGTTTTTATTTTACCAAGAGTACAAGTATACAAGTTTGGTTAAGGGTTAACTATAAGGTGTTTACAAGCAAGGGTTTGATTATAAACAGGGGTTTGCTAAGAAAGAAAGCTAGGGTTTGTTTTGGAAGCAAGGGTTTATACACATTAAGTTAAGGTTTTATAGGATTAGTGTGTTCATCATATTCATCTTTCACTCAAGGTTATCATAAAATCCCTACACTTTTATTTCAATTACTTTCATACATATATATTTGTTATATTGTTAAATCACCATTAGTTATTATTATATAAAGTTTATAAAATAAAACAAGTTTATATATATAGTTTTATAAGTAAATAATTGTTGTGGATATTTTATTTGGACATATTAGACATAAATGGATGGACATAAATTAGAGGACTTAAAATATACTAATGATGTTGTATTAGTGATTTTAGAGGACTTGTAATATTTATATCATGTTAGAATTTATAAAATCAAACTATATATATATATATATATATATATATATATATATATATATATATATATATATATATATATATATATATATATATACAAACAGTTTGTATAAACTGTTTTGACACGAATTTTTATACAGTTTATACACTTCATATTAAAATATTACATCTCATGACGATTCCGAATATATAAGGAACTTGAAAAACGAAGCTATAACGAAGGAGATATGAATTTTGCAAGATTTCGATAACTAAATGTATAAAAATATTTTTATACAAAAACAGTTTGTATAAACTGTTTCGGTACGTATTTTTATAAAAACTGTAAACATTTTATTATGATAGATCATCTCGACACGATTTCATACATATAAAGAACGCGTAAAACGAGAAAGTTATGAGTTTTTAAAGATTTCAAAACTATATACTATTATTTTTCACAGCTTTTATAAAGCTGTGAAAAACTGCGAGAAACTGCAGAAATTGAAATCGGAGTTTTTGAGGGCTTTCGGGTCTGATTCGGCCAAATATAAAACTACAAAGTTGTTCGAAATGACGTTTTACTAAAAAAATCAAGTTTTCGGGGTCTAAAAGTGTATAGATATTTAATTAGAAATTATAAATCTTAGATAACTTTGTATTAATTTTTCTACACTATTTTCCTGACATGAATAGTGTTGGTTCGTTTCAATAAAAACCTTACAAAACAATGTAGCATTACTTATATACTATTTATACATGTTTTTAACCTTACAAATATTATTTTACAAAATGATTACACTATTTATATAAATAATAAAAATATTAAATCAAGTATTATTAACAAATAATCGATTATTGGGCAAGGATAATATTTTTACGGACACATATACTTGGATATTAAATATCAAGCGTGACTTAAATATTGTTTCGACATTTATAATTTAAACAAAAACTATTAGGTGGTGATATAACTCTATAATTTATATGTTGTATTTATTCAAATACATTATACTCATACGGCCTATAATTAATTAGGTTGCATTCGAATTTCACGTGACGATTTACTTATTTGATTTATATAATCAATTCATTTTTTGAGGTGAGTTCATAGCCCCATTTTATACAATTACAATGATTTACAACTTTTGGGGTGAGAAACATGCATTGTTTTACATTTGGACGCAAGTACACTTTTAAACAAATTACGAGTTTGCCTAAGTAGCGATAACCCACCATGCCTATGAATTATGAACTGTCAATTACTAGAGGTAAGCGCGAGTGTTATAAATAGATCTATTTAGGATTGACACCCCCGTTCGGGTGAGTAGCGCTCACTAGATTCATTGTACCGAATTAATGGACGTATACCATGTCAGAACATTTTGGATGTTGCGGGTTGAACATCTACACCGGCACATTCTTGGCATTAAATTGCAGACATACATGTTATAGCTTTAATGTCATGAGCTTAGGGAATCGTAATTACATTTTTGTGATATTGTATGTGTTACAATGTCATACACTTTGAATCTTGCGGTCCTACTTTATATTCATACATAAACCTGTGAATTCACCAACTTTATGTTGACGTTTTAAGCATGTTTTTTTCTCAGGTCAATAACTACAAGAACGTGGATACATTGGATGCATCCTTTTGAAGTCAAAATGCACTAAAGATTTACTGCGTTACATTTTGGGACATTTTGTTATGTATCAAAATCTTTATGTTTTCACAACAATGAACTATTAAAGCTTGGAGCTTTTGTATCAAACATTTCAATCAATCAAATGTATCTTTTAAAATGACTCATTTAGAGGTCGTTCTCATATCTTGTGTTGTTGTATTATGAAGTAACACTCCCGGAACACTATTCCGCTGCGACTCAATTTGGAGGTGTTACATTTTGTGTATTGTGTTTCGTTATAGAGGTTTATTTGTTTCGCTGTGGCGCGGTGCGTTTTGTGTATTGTGTTTCGTTATAGAGGTTTCTTTGTTGTTCGGTGATAGCTACGTTTTTTTCGTTGACGGTGATATTTTTTTGTTAAGCCCGCATGTTATGGCAGGAGAATATAAATAACCAACAAAGCAGAATGTATTTTCTTCTGTCTCTAATATTGCACAATTCCCATGCATCATACGACTAAAGATCTTATAAGCAATTCACATTTGCACACTATAATAAAACATTTAACTTAAATATGTTTTTATGGATGCCACATACATGATATATACACGTTTAGACTTCCAAGACAAGAAAACATTTTCACTTGAGTTCTTACCAATATTTAGTTATATAAATCCGCACACAACACATATTTCTTAATGAATACCAGTAAACACATAAATTTTTCTACATGCAGCATAGTAGTCTTGGAACATACTGAATAGTGTAACTGAAAGAGTACATTCTTTAACAAATAGTGTGAAACAATTATTGATCTAGATCTTAATGAAAACAAAAGGTATACAACCATCTCTTTTGTGTAATGCTCTTGCAAACTGATCTTGTCCAAAAGCCATTAGATATTGCTGATGAGTCACCTGCTGTTGCAATCAAATCTTTATGTGCATCAGACTTCCAAGGTAATTACAACTAAATTGAACCTGTCACAAAATTCATCATTAAAATCTTTAGTTTTAACTCTAGTTGTGCCATCACGAAAAGTTGTCTCGATTATGTTTCTGCTAATAGATAAAGTGACTCCGGATACACTTTCACATAATACCAACACCTCCTATGTTAATTCGCGAAAGAATAATTATTTGAAAGTCATAAACCATTAACTAACGCTCGTTATATGGTGTTGCATCAGGTTTCTGATGTAGTCATCCCATATCTAAGATTTGAACTTGGTTCGACTGGCTATAATTCTGACTGTTTTACTTGGAATAGGGCCATTGGAAAAGTGAAGCTTTATGTGATCCTAGCTCTATAAGTATAATCAAATGGATTTACATTTATGTTGGCAAGGAAACAACAACGCTACACACCACATGACTATAACACATGAAGGAAAAATCTTCTAATTTGTAGGAGTTGAGCTTTCTCTTCCAGAACAACATATAACATTAAAGAATGGCCTAACTTCACAACAACTACTACTACTGTAGAATGTGATTGTTGTATAATGTAAGAAACAAAAAGAACATAGACCTTGCCTGAATAATATTTCGGTAGTCACAATTTTTAGATTGCCCATTATGTGATATGTGGATGTATCAACAACGTGGTGGCCCATCCGACCTATATTTTAAGCACGACCCGTTAGACCAATGACCCGTTTGGCCCATTACCTGTCACACCCCGCCAAGGCGGAAACGCGAGGCGTAAACAAGAATGAATATCATCACAACACATGGTGTCTATATAGAGAATACTAAAATTAAAACTAAAGTAAAGCAAAGACACAAAGTGTCATAACAATACCCAAAACCTAATGGTGTCTTTATTAATGATAAAAAGGTCTCGTCAATAAATGACATGCAAAACATAATCCAAACAATTCATGTAAACGCATTTATTCAAACAGAAAGCATAAATAAACTCCAAGCATCCTACGGTCTCTTCTAGCCATTTTGTTCTATCTTAGCACCATTAATCTCACCTAAAAATGATGCTTAAAACGTCAACCTAAAGTTGAGCGAGAATCATAGGTTTGCGACATACAACAATATCCAAAATAAACTTTCAATTAGCTGTTGCAATTACCAAAACAATTCATGACAACAATTAACAACAACAGGACGGAACGTGCCCACGATCCATAATCATATCAACTACATATGTGCCCTACATGGCCTCATATTAGCTAATGCAATCTTACCACCGTCACACCTTGTTTTGCATATTGGGATCCACAATACCAAACATATCATATCGCAACACAACGGGACGGAACGTGCCCACGATCCAATACACATAACCACAACAAGCTTAAAAACATTTTAACACGACAACAAGACAATCATCATTCTCACCCCAAAATAACATGAGAAAAATGGGCTATGAAACTCACCTTTGTTTAGCTTTCCAAAAGATTCCAACAATAAGCTTCACAAACAACTAGCACAAATCTATACAACAAAATAACTCGTGTTACACGCTACTAAGCCAAAAGCTTAATGCACATGTAACAATCATATGATGGATGTCTAAGGTGTTTTATTAACCCCATGGGTCACCCCGACACCATACCCAACTTTAACCACTTCATTAACAAGTTTCACTAGTTAGTCACAATTTGTTCAAAACTGCAGAATTTTAACGTGACTTAACGTACTCAAAACCTCTACTTACTGACCTCCATAATTCATACCAAAAATCACCTATGTTCATCTATGAGCATATTAACTACCTCATGATTCCCAAGAGCCATTTACATGCACAAGTACTCCTAAGAAAATCAAACTTCAAAACAGTCCCAATTCGG
The DNA here is from genome assembly GCA_026074375.1 of Tanacetum coccineum. Taxonomy (NCBI): domain Eukaryota; kingdom Viridiplantae; phylum Streptophyta; class Magnoliopsida; order Asterales; family Asteraceae; genus Tanacetum; species Tanacetum coccineum. Next base: position 28,920 of record BQNB010033899.1, read on the forward strand.
ATCTGTTTGCACACTAAAAAGTTTGGACCTAAAAACCATACTTAGACTCCAAATAAGAAGCTCTCCTTTGGGGGATTTCTAATAGACACATAGAACTAAACTCCTGTAGAAGGGATAATCCTAATTCAAATTTTAAGTGGGGGTTTTATACCTCGTAATCTGACCTAAATCTGACCCGTATTTACTGCTCTGACAACTTTTCTTGCAACCAACGTTTGAATGACTTCCCGACCTCATAAACCTTCGAGGCCGGATGTTCTGAAAACTAGACTCTCTGAGCTACGTTATAGGCACCGGAAACTTTACAAAAGTTATTACCTTCATTGAGATATCAGTCAAACAACACAGCCCTAAATTCTGCCTCAATCTAAATCAAATTCTAACACGAATTAAGTCTAACCAATTACACCCATAAGCTTCTAATTAAACCCTAATCATTGCAATATGATTAAACATCATTAATTTACTGATTTTATAAAACCCTAATTCCATCATAATAATTATTACATGAATAAAGATTAATAACTAACAAGGATTAATTAAAACTTACCTTAGAGCTTGATCTCTTCCCAAAAGCAAAAACCCTAATTTTTTTCTCCTCTTTTCTCTTTGTTCAACCAGTTATACCAAGCGGGAGGGTTATGGGATTTTATTTTGTATTTATAAGCCCCCAAACTAATTATAGATAAAGTCTAATTAGTATTTGTTTCCTTTTAAAACTCTTTTTTTTCTTTCCCTTATCCGGCCGAATGGCCTTATTTATATATTTTTTTTATTAGTTACTTAATTATTAACATTACCTTAATTTTCTATAAAAATCTAAGCTTATTTACGCATACCTTTTGCGTAAACGCAATTTACTAGACTTTTAAGAATAATTAACTTTTCTTTTTTATTAAACCTAACATTCCAAAAATAGAAATTTCATTTCTTTCATATCCTTACTACTAGAACCTAATCTCTTCCTAATATTACTAACACATAAATACGTATACGTATAATTACTTACACAATTAACGCGAAACCGCTTCAATTACCAAAATCATTTCCTTGTTACCAAAAGTGAACGAAATGAATTCCATAAAATCCAACACAAATTCAATCCCAATGAGACGGTCACACTCAATGGATTGATTATGCAATCTCACATATCCCACACAAACACATATAAACACGTATAAACACATATAACACATAACCCATACTTATAGAACAGATATTTAGGTCAACACTACGGTTTGACCAACCTGCTCAAGCCACGGTTGTCACAGTAACTAATTGGGATAAGGCTAATCAGGAAACCAAAACTGTTAATGAATCCTTAACCGTTGAGCTTGAAAGATATAAGGAACGAGTCAAAACTTTTAAACAAGGAATTAATATTGATTTGAGCAGTCGTGAAAAATTAATTGATTCACAAATAGATGATATGATTCGGGATAGGAATGCACTTAAGAAAGAATTTGACTCACTTAAACAAACTCTTTCTGAACAAGTCAAGGAAAAGAAATTGTTGTTGTAAACATTTACTATTTTCAAAAAGGAATCCAAAGAAAAATAAAATAAATACATGGACAAGGAAATTGATTTAGAAAATAAAATAAATGAACTAGATAATTAAAAAGTATGGTATGGAAACCAGTGACCTAGTGGATACTCCCATGGTGGAGAAATTCAAACTGGATGAAGATTCACAAGGGAAAGCAGTTGATCCTATACATTATCGTGGAATGATTGGCTCCCTTATGTATCTGACACCCAGTAGAACAGACCTTGTATTTGTTGTTTGCATGTGTGCCCGGTATCAGGCTAGGCCTACCTAAAAGCACTTACATGCAGTTAAGCGAATCTTTTGATACCTAAAAGGAACCATTAACATGGGTCTGTGGTATTCGAAGGATTCATGTATTGCACTAACAGCTTTTGCAAATGCTGATCATGCTGGTTGCCAAGATACCAGAAAAAGTACATCTGGAAGTATGCAGCTCTTGGGTGACAGATTAGTCAGTTGGTCATCTAAGAAACAGAAGAGCACCGTCATATCTAGTACAGAAGCTGAATACATTGCCTTATCCGGATGTTGTGCTCAAATTCTTTGGATGAGATCACAATTGACAGACTATGGTCTTGGATTCAACAAAATTCCTCTGTACTACGATAACAAAAGTGCCATTGCCTTATGCTGTAACAACGTCCAACACTCAAGATCCAAGCATATTGACATCAGATACCATTTCATTAAGGAGCAAGTAGAAAATGAGGTGGTTGAGCTATACTTTGTCAGAATAGAATATCAGCTGACAGATATCTTTACCAAGGCATTGGGACCAGAAAGACTTGAATTTCTTATCAACAAGCTTGGAATGAGAAGTATGTCTCCTGAAACGCTGAAAAGACTGGCTGAAGAAGAAGAGTGATGGTGGTACATCTTCTTGTATCCTATGGAATACATAAAATCAGAAAAACTCAAAAAGATTTTTATTTTAGTTTTATCAAATTTTACAAAAAAAAAATAGAAAAATATATAACCCATAAAAAGAAAATAGGAAATTTAAAAAATTAGAAAATACAAAAATATGTTTTTCATGAAATGTCTTCTGAAAATCGATAATATTTACGGCTTTAGAAATGTCATTCAATAATGATACGAAGCTGTAAATAAAGTTCGAGCAGAAGTTCTAAATGTTTTCAAAACATGTCATTGACTTACAATTATTTCAGAATGCAACCCGGTCTTTATCTTAAAGGCAAGCATTTCGTTAAAAGAAAACTTGGCCTCACAACGGGAATTAAATTTCTCAGGTATGAATTATTTAATATTCATACAAAGGCTTGTGTATACTTTGCTACACAACCCAGACGTTCTTTCAAATAAGTGTACGTGTCAATGCATTTATTTTTCAAAATAAGAAAAATCTTGTTTTTATTGTGTAAAAGGTGTTTCATTTTAAACCTAAATCATTCACTCAAACAATGTCTACAACTCTTTAAATAGAAAACAGGACATTATTTGAGAGGGAGAAATGTCCAAATTCTTTCAATATGATCTTTCAAAAAGTCATCAAGGAATGAAACAGCAAAGGTTTGAACCATAACAGATCATGGATTTAACTCAAAAAGACTTAAGTTGTTATTTGGTTCAACTTAGGGACTAAAAGGCAATATCTAGGAATGAGATCCTAAGTTTACAACTTTAGGGACTAATATTGTCATTTCTAAAAATAATCAGACTTAGTGATAAGTTTAAATAGAAATAGAAAGACTTGAAAAGAGCAAGGACCATTCCTTCCATGGCGTAAAACTTAACTGGTAATACTACTCACCATGTGCACATTTTGCAAACTTACAAACATTTCACAAAAACCAACACATCCTTATTCTCTCGTTGATGTGCTGTCATTGTATGGTTGTAAATTATGATTTAAGTTTTAAATTTATATTTTGCCGACTTAACCAAAAACAACACTTTAACGGGCAGTGTACCCGGTCGGTGGTAGTTTATATAATCTATGCACATTCCAAATTACCCACCTTTCTTCCTACCAAGCAACACAGACGCTTCCCACAACAAGTTACCTTTCGAACAACCCTTACCTTGCAACTCCTGCAATCATTCCACACCTCTTGCCTTTCTAAAGACATTAAACGACATGAGCCTTTGCAAATCGGCGTCGCTCCTTGTACTAATTCCATACGTAATCCTATTCTACGACGAGGGGTAAAACCTACTAATTCCTTAGGAACACATTTGAGAGCGCTCCCATACTACAAAGATATCACAATAATCTCAACTCATCTTCCTTGGTACTCCTACGAGACCTCGTATCCTCTTTAGTTCGTTTTCCCCACGAACTTTATGCACTCTCCAACTTACCAAGGCATTTTAACTACCTTCTCGTGGCATACCAACTCAGCCTTATGTCTCAACAACCAATTCTTTCCTACGACTACATCAACACTCTCATAACTAAGAGGTACTAAATCAAAAGTAAAACGAGAACTCTCTAATTCTAACTTGGGATTGCGAATAATTCCATTCGTTTAGCTACCATCAATCGCACCACCCAGAAGATACGTCATAACATCAACTCTAGCACCACGCCATGAGGAAATTTCAAACTTCACATGCACCAATTGGTATGGACCCAAAAATTACACGATTCCAAAAAGAAAAAGAAAAAAAATCAACCGAATGTAAACATCGACAAGAAGAACGAACCTCCGACCTAACAAACGCATCAACGATTGCTAGAAACACCCCCAACGAATAATACCATGACAAATGAACACATAGTAAAAAAAATCAAAACTAAAGATGGAAATTCTTATACCAATTATCGACTTCACTCGAAAGACCACATTAAATAATGTTTTTATAAAAATCGATTTAAATTAAGAAAGTCACTTTAAGTATAAAAATCATTTTAAATAACAATGAAATTGTCTTAAATGTAATCTTTAAAAAATTCATTCTGGTTGTCATAAAAATATAGAGATGGTTATCTAATGGTGTATCGTACCTTACCACTATGAATCACTTTAAACCAGCTTTTCATAATAAAATAAAATCTATTTACAAAGATTATTTTATACACGGTTTTCTCCAAACACCAACACAATACTCCAAAAGGGTTTTTATGATTAGACATCAATTATAAAATATGTTACTCAAATAAAAGACACCATAATACCAAAAGGAATTGTAAAACACCGTACAGATTCTAACACAATTCTATTGTTTGAAAACGAAAGAAAATACCAGGAACCATATACTCAAAATAAAATCAAACGAACTCGTACGAGAAAACTAATGCAAGACGTTACGTACCCACAAGAAAACGTAAGGTCTTATCTAGAATAACGCTCAAGAGAGCAAACCTAAAAGCATCGACACTAACACTTCGCCAACGGGTTACGAAAACCAAGGGATATACAACCAAGGGAGTACTAATCCACACTAATATGTTAGGAACAATTAGCGCTTAAAAGAAACGTTTGATACTCATACGAGTAATCAATGCAACGAAAGAACTAACGAAACGCGCCTATAATCGAAAGAGCAGATTCCGAACAACCAATATACATCGAGACGTCGAATAGGAAAAAAATCAGGTATCCTCACTAACAAAGTACGATGAAGGGATGCTAAGCTTAGACTTAGGAAATCCGAACAAACAACCGAGCAAACGAGCAACCTCTATAATAGCAATACTAGGTATCCACAAATACTAGATAGAAGGGAAACTTACTATCTCTACAACTCAACTTAACATATCCTCCAATTAGGGTAAGAGAATAATTCTTTATCCATACCAACGGTCTTAGAACCAAACCAAAAAGTATCGTCACCTTTAGACAAAGGAAAATAATCAAAACGCCGAACGAATAACATAGAACTCCAGTTCTATGATAACACCCTAGAATACCAACACGAGCGTTGGATAACTCAATGAACAACGAGCTAACGAACCAACTTAAGAATCGCGACGACAATACCAATAGGTATCCGATGTATCCGCAAATGATAGATGAAAGGGAACCTTACCATCTATGCAACCCAACCTAATATAATTGCCTAATCGATTAAGAGAGGAATTCTCTAACCACACAACCATCCTCATCAGATCACACATCACATCTACACAACATCTACTACAACTATCCAGACTTACATTCCTACTAATACATACACGCAAGCAATGATTCTGCAAATCAAAGTCACAAGTCCACGTATGTTGTAGCCATTATAATATGCTCGCGACCATAATTATAATTCACCTTATTTTCACACGTGTACTTACTTCCAAGACCACACTTCTTAATGAATAACACCATCTACCACATAGCACTTAATAATAATTTCCAAAAATATAACTCAAACATGATAATCTATTTAACGAACCATAAAATCCCAATCGACCAAACGAAACAGAAGTCACATCGTGACCCAAAATATAAAATCAATCCTCGATTATAGCAACGCATCGAGGTAGAAAATGAAATAAACTTATTATGGCCTCGTTGGTTAAGACTTTCTCTCTCTAAAGTCATCCAAACAACCCGAGTCCAGTGAGGTAAACAATCTCCCAATGATATCTCCTAGGGGTAGGGGAAGACATGACTAAAATAATAACAAAGGGGTATATACTATTAGATCCCCATAATGAAAAAGTATATATTTCATATTATATAGTAGTAATTCAAAATAGAAAGAATTTCAAAGCTTTTAGATAGCGGGAAAATACGGTATATATGTACACAAACACTTATGCCCTAAAATCAACAAATGAGTAGCCCCTTAAGCTATAGTCTAGGGCTCAACAACCTAGTTTTTATCTATAACCCATGGCTCTGATACAATATGTCACACCTGCAAATAAAAAAAAAAAAAAAAAAAAAAAAAAAAAAAAAAAAAAAAAAAAAAAAAAAAAAAAAAAAAAAAAAAAAAAAAAAAAAAAAAAAAAAAACGAAAAAAAAAAAAAGAAAAAAAAAAAAAAAAAAAAAAACAAAAAAAAAAAAAAAAAAAAAAAAAAGAAAAAAAAAAAAAAAAAAAAAAAAAAAAAAAAAAAAAAAAAAAAAAAAAAAAAAAAAAAAAAAAAAAAAAAAAAAAAAAAAAAAAAAAAAATAAAAAAAAAAAAAAAAAAAAAAAAAAAAAAAAAAAAAAAAAAAAAAAATAAGGTGGAAACGCGAGGTGTAAAACAAGATTGGGATATCATCACTACACAGTGGTGTCTATATAAGAATACTAAAATGAAAACAAAGTAAAAGCAAAGACACAAAGTGTCATAACACTACCCAAATCCTAATGTGCTTTATTAATGAGTAAAGAAGTCATCGTTAATAATGACATGCAAAACAAAATCAAAACAATCATCAAACTCATTTATTCAAAACAAAAGCAAAAATAAACTTCCAAGCCATCCTACGTCCCTCTTCAAGCCACTTCGCTCTATCTTAGCACCATTAAGCCACCTGAAGATGAATACTTAAAACTCAACATAAAGTTGACGAGAAATCATAGGTTTACGACATACAATAATAGTCCAAAATAAACTTTCAATTAGCTTATGCAATACCAAAACAATTTCATGACAACAGATAACAACAATGGGACGGAACGTGCCCACCTGATCACAATCATATCACTACATAAGTGCGCTACATGCCTCATAATAGCTCATGCATCTTACCACCGACACACCCGTTTTGCATATAGGGGATCCACAATAACCAAACATATCAACACGTCGGTAGGCGTACCCATCCAATCCATATCACAACCACTGAGGTAAAGCGTACTCATCTGATCCCATATCAACAACACTGAGAGGCCTACTCATCCAACCAATACACATAAACAACAGCAAGCTTAAAACAATTTAACACGACAATCAAGTACAACATCATTCTCACCTAAAATAACAAGAGAAAAAAGGCTATGAAACTCACATTTGTCTTAGCTTCCAAAAGATTTATAAAAAGGCTTCACAAACAACTAGCACCAAATCTAAACAACAAAATAACATCGTGTTACACGCTACTAAAGCCAAAAGCTAATGCACATGTAACAATCATATGGATGGATGTCTAAAGATGTTTAATTACACCTCATGGTCACCCCCAACACAATACCCAACTTTTAACCACTATCATTAACAAGTTTCCTAGTTAGTCCACAATTTGTTCAAACTCGGAATTTTAAACATGACTTAACGTACTTCAAAACCTCAACTTACTGACCTCCATAATTCAAATCAAAATCATCAAAGTCATTTAATGAGTATATATAACTACTACATGATTTCCAAGAGAATTTACATGCACAAGTACTCTTAAAGAAAATCAAACCTACAAAAACAGTCCAATTATCGGATCTGTTTGCACACTAAATAGTTGGAACCAATAAAAGCCAACTTAGACAACTAAATCAGTAGGATAAAAAAATTATGGAAGTTTAATAGGACCACATAGAACTTGACTATAGTAAAAGGGCTAAGCTAAATTCAAAGTCAGTAACATCCCCGAATCAGGACCCAAATCTGACCCTATATTACTTTTTTGAACAACTTTTCTTGCAAACAATAATTTGATGACTTACCCGAACTCAAAATCGTTCGAGGCTGGACTTTTTGGAAAGTAGACTCTCTGGACTATAATTTATACATAATATTCATCAAAAATATTGATATCAATCATGAGATATCATCTGAACAACACGACCCAAAATTATGCTCAAACCTAAATCAAGTGTTAACACGAATTAAACCTAACCAATTATACCCATACGATTACAATTAAACCCTAATCATTATGACATGATTAATATCAATAATTTTACAAAAGAAATTTTTTGTTAAAAACCCTAATTCTAACATAATAATTAATACATGTTTTTTTAATGATTAATAACTTACCATAAAATTAATTAAACAAACCTTAAAGCTTGTTTCCTTCACAAAATCAAAACCCTAAATTTTTCTCTTCTTCTTTTTCTCTTGGATCGGTCGAACAGTATATGAGAGAGGGTTATAGGATTTTATTTTGTATTGATAGGCCTCTAAAATAATCCTATATAATTCCTAATTACAGTCCTAGTTTAATTAGGCTTGGATTTCCTTTATTTTTTTCCTTTTCCTCTAAAATTCGTTTTTTACTATTCATGTATAAAAAAATATTATTTATTTATTTATTTATTAATTAATAATATTTTCTTTTACCATACGTTTTTATAAAAACCTAAGCTTACTAGAGCCACCTTTTTGCGTAAACGCAATTTAAAGACCTTTAAAAAAATTTAACTTTTCATTTTATTAACCTAACATTCCAAAATAGAAATTTTCATTTCTTCCTTATTCTAACTACTAGAACCTAATCTCACCTAATATAACTGAACACATAAATACGTATACCTATAATTACTTACACAATTAACGCGAAACCGCTTCAATCACCAAAATTATTTCCTTGTCACCAAAAGTGAACGAAATGAATTCTACAAAATCCAACACAAATTCAATCCCAATGAGACGGTCACGCTTAATGGATTGATTATACAATCTCACATATCCACACAAGCACATATAAACACGTATAAACACATATAACACATAACCCATACATTTAGAACAGATATTTAGGTCAACACTACGGTTTGACCAACCTGCTCAAGCTACGGTTGTCACACATTATTCTTATTTGCATTACCCTCAGCCCGTGCTGCTACAACATTTCCATTCCCATGCTGATTTGCAATCCCTTGAACAACATTAAGCCCATTCTGATTCCTAACATTCTGAGTACCCAGATTTTAAACTGCATGCTGCCCATCTAAATGTCCTACATTTTGCACTGCATTCTCTCTAAACTGGTTCCCAACATTATCATCAACCAATATCATATGCATGTCTTCATCTATATTCATACCCAATTGAGCAATCTGTTGTAGCAAGGGTTTGATGAACTTCTTTGGTTGTTGTTTGTTGGAGTGATGTTGTTTAGTTGAAATGCCTTAGACATGAGTTTAAGTGCCATGTCTATTGCAGTTGTGGGATCTGAGATATCTTTGGGATTTTTCATTGGTTGTTACATGTAGTTCGTGTTGAATGAAGGTTGTTGGACAAAGTTGTTGTTGGGTTGAGGATGTTATATGTAGGTAATGAGTGATGTGGGTGAAACGGTGTCTGAGTGTTTGCCATTAATGTCAAATGATCATGTATGTATGCAAATCGTTGTGCTCTAATAGCATTGATGTCTTATTGAGTCGACATTGCAAAGGTGATGTGAAATGATAAACAAGGATCTTTAGTGGGTAAAGTAATTGTTGTTGTGGATTGAAACCAATTGACGTTCACGGGATTTTACAAATCTTAGATTTAAACCGAGAAACGAATTGAATCTTTCGCGGGATTTTACAAAATCAAGAAGAAACCGTGAAACAATAATTAATTGTGGTTGAAATTGTTGTTGAAATTGAAGAATTTGAGCTTTTGTTGGCGAAAAATGAGCTTAAAACGATGAACGGTGCACAAACTTTGAGCTTAAAATGATTAACGGTTGATAAAAGCTCAAATAAGGACAAACGGTGCAGTTGAAATTCACTTTGGATGACTAATGGGTTGTTTTGTAGCAATTAAGGACTAACGGTGTAAACCAAATTCAACAAAGAGGGTAAATGACCAAATAATGGATGAATGGTGAATTGGTTACAAAGTCCAGGGGCTGAATGTGTCAAAATTTGAATTTAGTTTAATAAAACCAAAAACATTTTCCACTTTTTCTTTCTTCTTCATTTGAAATGAAGGTAGGTATACACGAATGGTTTAAGCTTCTCGCGGACTCGATTCTTTATCGTCGACAAAAACTAAATATACCACGATGATCGAAAAAGGATCAGGATCACAATGGTATAGGTTATATGACCCGCGATCAACCATTACTCAAACACGAAAAACCCGAAACACCATGAACGAGCACGTTTTTTCTATTATGCTTTAGTATAACTCGTTCAACGGCTTGGTATTGTTCGCCCCTCACCCTTGTGGTATAATTCGCCCTATTTTGTTACTTATAAATCGCCTATGCATAGACGATAGTTCGCTTACTAAACCGTAACTTTGCCTACATCGCCCACGAGGAAATGTAAAACTCTCCTGTTAGACGTATACTTCGCCTGAAAGAGAAAGGTATAGTTCACCTATTGTTGTGTATACTTCGCATGAAAGAAACGTATAATCCACCCAACATGCAACGTATACTTCGCCTAGTTATCGCATGTATAGTTCGCCTAAAGCGTGTTGTATAGTTCGCCTACCTCAAACATGTATAGTTCGCCTGAAAGAGACAAAGCTTACTGTGGTCCTTTTTGTTTTTGTTTCTTTGTCTTGTACAAATCGTGGACCACAAAAGGAAAGAAAAGAAGCAAAAAATAAGCAGTCTTGAGTAGTGATTAAGCTACAAAAACTAAAACTAATAAGCCACTTATGTTTTTAAATGAAAAACTAGCTTTTTCGTTTAGAACTTAGTAACAACCTAAATAAGCTATAAGGTACAACGAAACCAAATAAGCTATATTAAGCTGTGAGAAGCCAGTTTAAAACCAAAATAAGCCGTGAATTTTTAATTTTTTATTTTACTAATAAGCTAGTTTATAAGTTGTACGTATTTTTGAGAGAGAAAGAACTAAAGAGAGAAATAAAAAGAGAAAAATGGTTACTTACACATGAAAGAAAATGAAAAGCAACGCCCTCTCCACACTTGGAGAGAGCTTTATATAGTTACAAGAGATAAAACCCTTCTTGGGTTATTGGGCTTGACTTTGGGCCGGACCTATTACAAATGGGCTTAAGCACGACAACTAGGCCCAAATAGCTTAAATAAATTCCCGTAAACTACGTTTTACTTATATAAGGCTCGGGATTGATATTGACCATCACTTCACTAAAAAAACCACGCTAACATTGTATATAACACATAACTATATTAATGAATTGTAGGGAAACATGTACACTTTTATTAAAATAAAATCATATTACAATTAATGATAATTAACAGAAACGAAAATGACAGTTAAATGACAAACAGACAGACATGGGGTAAAGCAAAGCCGAACACTATGAACGATAAATAAAGAAAGCAGTAAAAGGTTGTGGAACGAGGCACGTGTTGGACACGCTTCCCTTAAAACAGATTTGCCTTCTATCTCCCAGGGTACAACATTCAAAGCTGTTATACAGCTGGACCTAACAAACTTGCTTGAAATATCATAGAAAACTGAGTGCTTCTGATTGAAGAGACTGCTGGAAAACGTACGAGTGGAACTCGTATTTCTTGTGTGTTTTTTCGGTGTGTTAGAATGGTTGAGGTTGCCATCTATTTATACACATTCATATGCATATGGTGTAATGGAGCAATCAATATTGGTTAATGACTCATTAATTTTGATGTTATAACTCATTAAAGCAAAACGTAACCACCCATTTAAGAGTCATTAATTTTGCCGTTATAACTCATTAAGCAAAAGATAACCGTCCATTTAAAAGTCATTAATTTGCCGTTATAACTCATTAAGCAAAACACAATCGCCCATTTAAGAGTCATTAATTTGATGTTATAACTCATTAAGCAAAACATAACCACTCATTTAAGAGTCATCAATTTGTTGTTATAACTTATTAAGAAAACATAACAGCCCATCAATTTGCTGTTATTACCCAATTTAACTAATTTCCTCCATTCCAACTACCCTTCTTTAAGACTCGATATCTCTTTCACACACTTAATAATTATATTCACTAATAATTATTTATGTCCTAAGTTATGGAAGAAGCAGCGTTTTTTCCACTAAACTTTTCCAACGGTTATCCTCTTTTTTCAGTTCATTTTATATAGACTAACCTAAAAATTTGCCCCAACATTTTTCTATCTTCAGTAACTAAATGAAGTATAACCATAATAATTCTCATTTTCTCGTTAAAATAGTTCAAAATATATAGAAAGAAACAAGGTATCAAGCTGTTTAGTCCGTATTTTTTTATGGATTAACTCTGTGTAATATAGTTATTAAGGGGTAGTTTTGGGTTGCTAATTTTTAAACGTTACAATATAGTGTTTAGATTTGCTTATTTTTTGAGAAATACATCGACACTCTGAAAAAATAAACTCTTGTTATAAGTTTTTATGAAATCCATATAAAATAATTTTTTAAATAACACATCAATACCTAATTGCGAGAGCACGGGTAATGTAAGTTACCGACAGTCATACACTTACCGAGTTAGATAGCCGGCTCGTTTAAATAAAAATATGAAGAGTAAAACATTATAACTCCAACTAATGTTGTTTTAAACGAGACCCGCCTCCTTTAGTTACTTTCAAACAAAACGAACACGTAAAATTATTTCTAATTTTTAGATCTTGAATTCCATAACTAATGTCTGGATCTTTGTTATTTTTACCAGTCAATGCGGATTGAACGTGAATGATTAGAGTCCATTCTATATATATACATGATGACATGACTAATGTTACTATTAAAGGTATAATTATCATTCATAACTAAATCAATAGAGAAAAAGTTAAGCTTGAAAATTAAGTTAAACTTGAATCACACATATAATTTCCAACTCAATTGTTTAACGTATATGATTACATATGATCAAATAACAATATGAACTCTTTTACAACATGAAGCTAGAATAAGAAGATTGTTTGCTCGATTTCAAATCTTGTAAATGGTGTATGATCATGAACTGAAGGGTAATTTGGATATCGTTATTATATTTGTTTTGGACGTCTTTAAACAGCTTCTATTTTTCAAAATCCATTGAATATTTAATCTGCTTCTAAATGGTTTAGATATATTCCTAAAATGACCTAACTTCCATATTCGCCAAAATTGGACATTGTTAGCATTACAAATATGCGGCAAATAGCGGTCTGATGCAAGCGCATTTTGGGATGGCCTCACATTAGGCACCATGATGTGAAATATTATATGCAATGCTATGATACGTGCAATTTACGCAATGATGCGCATATTTTTAAACCAAGGCAGCGGGGTCACATAGCCGGGAGGGGTAGGCAGGTAGCTGGCGCGGGCAAGATAAAGATATTTGGCTCGCAGCCTCGAAGTATGTACACCCAGCCTCAGATTGATCATATGCTCGCCCATAAAGACTAGCATCTTGCTCAAGCTAAAGCAGAGGCTAAAGCCTATCGGCGAGAACTCCACGAGGTGTTAGGCATATTAAAGACTGACCCTCGTATGGCTGAGTTACTGAGCTAGGTTGGTTCCCGGAGCAAGATGGGCTCGGTAAGCAGGACTGGGGGTGGGAGTGTCGAGGGCGTGAGTGGCGGGCAAGTGGCGATTGATGGGAGTGGCGAGGATGGGATTGATGACAGGGAAATAGAAATCTGGGGTATGTCTAAATTGTGTGTTGAACTATTTTTGGACCCGTACATTAGTATTGTAACATAATAAACTAATTTCTGGCGACTTGTATCTTGCTGATATTGCAACTTTTGTGATTGGCCATTCTTGATTTGTAGATTCGAACACCCGCTTTGTAGACTTTGTAACGTTTTAAAGTATTGGAGGTGTTTAGCGTATATATATATAAGTATTTTAGCCGTTTTAAGTTGTTTTTCGATATTGGCTTGTTGGTTTTGGATGTGTATAGGTTTTGGTTGTGTACAGGTTTTGGTAAAAAAAAAATTGGAAAAAATGTGGAAAACTACTGTTTGCCATATTATGTTTTTTTGCACAAAGTATAATGTTAGCCGACGACTATGTCGTCGGCAAAAATTATCATGGTTTGACTTTCGTTGACCAGGGGTGTTGAAGTAAATAAATTTAACTAATTAATTAATTAATTTTATTTATATAATTATCCTCAAGAACTATGGTCACATTTTTGTTATCGTTTGACTATAAAATGGTGGGTCCCTACACGAGCTTTGTGAAAGTTGTCGGGTTTGACCTAGCCGACGAGTTTCCCTGTGGACAGGAGCCTGATAACGGTCGTCGGGGAAACATTACCCACGACATGTCTCCGGAAAAAGTCTCATTTTGTCTTCGGGGAATACCCAAATGTTGTAGTGACGCCATGATGTCTGCATCGATCTCCGGATTGTTGTTTAATACATACCACGTAACTTTCTGCATAACATCTGTGTTCAACGATGTATATACCTTGCTACCCAATGGTTTTCATACTAATTGGAACACCTGAAATTTATTTGTTACATTTACCCGTCCTCATTTCTGTTAGGACGATTAAATCTCGTCTTGATACCCTTAAGATATTGCGAACAATAAGTTAATGCTTCTTCTGCAATATAAGCCTCCCTGTAGAACCTTCGGGGTTGGCTTTATTTCTGACATAGTTTTTAGCTTTTTCTTGTATCTTTCAAACGAATATATCCACCTATAGCAATTAGGCCCACCTTGAATAGCCTCATCGGATAAATGAATAACCAAATGAACCATTATCTCAAAAAAGCAGAAGGAAATATTTGCTCGAAAGAGCACAAAATATTGATGATTTGGTCTTTAGCTTTCAACACCTCCGGGTTCTTTTTCATAACCTTCAACACTTCAAAGTTGTTCTCCGGGACCTTCTAGATCAGCACCGAGTCTTGGAAATGCAAAGCACTTAAACTTCAAGTTCTTGATTGAAAAAATATAGGTAATTTGCTGGTAAGATAAAGTCTCGAGGAACACTAGAAATGAAAATGGCATCGCGAGAACCACACACATTGATCAGCTGCACTACATCACGAGCATTATAATGACATGAGAAAACATGGTTTTGAGTAGTTTTATTTCATTTAGCCAAAAGCAATTTAGGCAATCTTGAATGTTAATTCAAGAGCTTTAATGTTTTAAACGTTTATCGTTCGGTTTGTGGGGTTTTGTTTTTTGTTATTTGTAATATAATTCGTATTTTTAATGTTTAAACATTAACCGATTAGGAATGTTCGTACATTTTAGTTAATTGTTATGGTAAAATGCCCTTCGATTTAGTTAACATTCAAGTTAGCTGCAATTCGTATTTTGATCACATTCAAGTTAATTTGATCACTGCTAATTCTGCTAAATATGTTACCCTTTAAAATATTTTGTATTTAATATTTTAAATATTTTTTATAAAATTTTTTCTTGAATTAATTTACAGATTAAAAGTATTTAAATGACTTTTTTTAAGTTTTTTCTTTAATAACTAAAAGTACAAAATAGTTTATTTTTAGTTGAGAATGTTGCAACAACATTTGTGGTCACGAATTAATTTACAAATAATAGAATGACTTTTTTTAATTAAAAATATGTAATACTTTATCATTAATACTGAAAAAGTTGAGACCACTAACGTGTTCGCGACATAACTTACAAAAAATAAAATAACTTTTTTTTTTCATTTTTTGTTTTTCTTAATTGATTAAAAATATGTTATAGGTTATTTTTGATATTGCATACGTTGGGCCACATATGTGGTCGCGACTTAATTTATAAAAAATAAAATGATAATTTTTTTTTTGTTTTTTGTTTTTTTTAATAATTAAAAGTATTTAATTGATTATTTTTTGTAATTGAAAGGTTGTGATCATATATGTGTTCTCGATGTTTGTGGGTCAAAAATTGTGTTAAAAATGTAGGCCCAATGCTTTATTTAGAGACCACATATACAAAAAGTTGAAATTATGGTAGTGAATTAGTGTTTGCTTTCTGATCAAATTCACAAGTTAGATAATCTGTTAGGCTTAGTTTTTATTAAAGTGATGGTCATTAATATTCTCAAACCTTGTATTAGTCTAGTTTATGTTTTCGGGAATTCTATAAGCTAATAGGTCTAAGTTTAACGGCTTAAAAGCCCATTAGATATCAAGTCCAGCCCATGGAAGCCCACTTAAACACCATGGCCGGCCCCTTATGTACTATAAAGCCCTCTCCAAGTGTGGAGAGGGTGTTGATTCTCTTCCTTTCATTATCATAATCAACCATTTTTTTTTCTTTTATTCTCTCTAGTTCTTTCTCTAAAACCTCTTTCTCTCTCTAAAAGTCTTATATTTTTATGTATGTGATGTTGAAATGATATCCTAACAAGTGGTATCAAGAGCCTCGGGTGGGTTTAGTGTTTTTGTTGTGCGTTTTCTTTGTTTCTTCTCGTCATTTCTTTTTTTTTTCTTTGTATCGAAGCTTTCTTAAACACTAAAAGACCATATACTTTGGTATAAGGATCTAGTATCTTAGTTATACAAGGTGTACAAGCGAAGATACAAGAAAACATCACTTTAAACATATTTTTTGTGTTTTCTATATTGTTCGAAGGTTGTAAAAGTACAAATCTTGAATTTCAAACTTTGTCGTAAAAACCATAAAGTATTGCATTTTAAGGATCTATTTTAGTCTTAGAACTACTAGATGTACAAGAAAGTCTAAGAAAAAAGGGGGCGTCATAAAGTGTTTGCTTTTAAGGTTTTGAAAATTGTCTGAGGCCAATTGATACGTATTGGAGGAGTATAGGCGATTTATACGTGTTGGGCTTCAAGCGATTTAATAACGTATAGTTAACCCCTGTGCGATATAACGCCATATTTAACCCTTGGCTCTTTAATACGTCATTTTATCCTTGGGGCCATTTTATAACGCATTTTATCATAGGGCGATTATACGAGTTGGAAATTGAAACGATTTATAAGCGTGTATTAAGCCAAAGCGATTTATACGCATCATGATTAATGGCCTAAGCGATCTTATTTTATACGCATCAGATTAAGCCTAAGCGATTTATACGCATCAGATTAAGCCTAAGCGATTTATACGCATCAGATTAAGCCTAAGCGATTTATACGTATCAGATTATGCCTAAGCGATTTATATGCATCAAATTAAGCCTAAGCGATTTATATGCATCAGATTAAGCCTAAGAGATTTATACACATCAAGCTTAGGAGATTTACACTACACAAGACAAGTACTTCAAAGTGAAATTAAACCACAACTCAATCAATTCATCATTCTTTCACGGTTTCTTCTTGATTTAGTAAAATCCCACGAAATACTTACGTGTTCTCTTGGTTTAATCAAGACTTGTAAAATCCTATGAACTAGATTTCTATCACAACAACAATCACTTTACCTACTAAGATCCTACTTATATATTTCAGCATCTCTCTTGGAATGTCACTCAACAAGGACAATATGTTTGTTGTTTCGGAAACCCGTTTCGTTCACCTATGCTTAAACATAGAGAACTATGTTCCATGTCCGCTCGTCTTCTCCGGCATGCAAGAGTAACCAAATGGAAAATTAATCTATAATTGCTATACATAAACGGTCCAAAATGTTCAGACTAGTGTTTCCTGAACCAGGTGAGTCACAACCGAGAAGTTCCTATAATGAAACCTTTCAGGCGCAGACAGATGAAAACTCACTAAAAAGGACTTAAAAAACAGGTAAGAAGCCCGTATGATCAAGCCATTCAGACTATTACTACTTGTCTTCCGAAAGATCTAAGCTGTTTGTTTCTAGTTAATGAAACTGCTCAGAAATATTGGGGTGGTTCTGGTTCCGAGTATTCAACAAATGATGAAAGGTTCAGATATTAGGATTCAAGAGAAAAAGGCTAAGTTGTTTAATGAATGGGAAAGGTTTGCTTCTACTGATGGGGAATCAATTGAGTCTTACTATCATCGTTTCTTAAAATTGATGAATGATTTCAAGAGAAACAAACATTTTTCAGAAAAGATTGCCAGCAATCTCAAGTTCCTAAACAAATTACAACCAGAATATAAGACGACATGTTTACCATTTGATCATCAAACAAAGGACTTGCATACAACAGATTACACCCAGTTGTATGATTTCTTGAAATACAATCAAAAGGATGTAGATGATCTAAGAGCATAACGACTTGCAATAACACATGATCCTTTATCACTCATGGTAATTTCCAATAATCCTTTCAATTATCCAGTGTTTCACCCAGATCAACCATCATTAAGTACCTACATGCAAACTGACCACAACCCAACAAAAACTATAACTCACAACCATCATTCAACCAGAACTACATGCAACAACCAATGCCAAACCCCAAAGACATTACAGATCCTACAACTGCAATGAACATGGCACTTGTTCTAATGGCTAAGGCATTCAAACTAAACTACTCAACATCAACCAACAACAACCATGAATTCATCAACCATCAATAATAGGCAGATGCTATAACCGGGTATAATGTTAGGTCAAGATAGACAGATGCAATGGTTGAGATAATGGGTGGGAATCAGTTTTAGGATTGGGGGCAGTATGTAGGGCGAATGTATGGCAAAATAATGGGTATAATGTAGTATAGAATGTCAAGAGTCAGGTTGTTCAGAATATAGTTCAGAATCCGGGTGTTCAGAACTACAGAGGATAAGGTGTTACAACTACAGAGGATTGGGTCATCTTGCTAGGAACTGCACAGTCAACCAAAAGAGAAGGATGAGCTTTAACTTCAAACTCAGTTGTTGATTGCTTAAAAGGAAGAAGCAGGAATCCAACTCTAAGCTGAAGAGTTTTATTTGATGGCTTCTGTAGGGGATCTTGATGAGATTGAGGAAGTCAATGCAAATTGCATCTTGATGGCTAATTTGCAGCAAGCATTGACATCGGGTACTCCGACTGACAACGCTCCCGTCTATGACTCAGACGGAACAACTGAGGTATACTATTATGACAATTGCTATAATAATGATATATTCAATACGTTTACTCAAGAAGAGCATTATACTGAGTTACTCGAGCCCATTCCTGAACCACACCAAGTACCACAGAAATGATTAGTAATGTTATTTCTTAGGTTTTTTTATTTCTTATGTGAACAAGGTGGGGTAATAGTAGAACAACATCCTGTAACTGTTGAGGAAACACGTGCTTATTTTGAATCATTATATAATAATTTAGCAATTGAAGTTGAAAAAGCCAACACGATCAATCGCAAGTTGAGAGAAACTAATACTGATTTGACCACTGAGCTTGCTAGATATAAAAATTAAGAAAAGTGTTTTGAAATTAGTCAAGAAAAATATGACAAACTTGAAAGGTGTTATCAAGAAGTCTGCATTATCATGAGCAATGTCTTACTAAAAGAGAATTGCACTTACAGGCACTTAATTCCGTAAACAAATAACGACTTTGAATGAGGAAATTGCAAATTTAAATAAAAAGCTTTCAAAAGAAACAACTGTTTCTTCTCTTCAAGAAAAAAAAGAAAAAGTTGAAGTCTGATTTCAAAATTCGCGAAGACGAGATTCTTGATAAACAAATTTAACTTGAGAATAGGATAAAGGAATTAGATAATATTTTGGTCAAAATGGGTCAATCGATTCAAATGATGCACATGCTTAACCTAATCCTCTCGTTTTATCACACCGAACAGAAAATGGCTTTGGGTTATACTCTTCTCTCTACACGATGATAGATTAGTCTCGAATCGCACGTGTGCGTGAGATGGCGGAGGGGTGCGGAGGCTGCAACGAAGTTTGTGGTATAATAGGAAAATAGGGACTGATAAGGGCTGAGATGAAACTGCTACTGTCTAGATTCTCCGAAGTTGTTGATTCGGAAGAGACACTACAACGTGCTTAGAAGTCACTTACAAATGAAATAATTAAACAACGAAATAAAACCGGCAAATTATACAAAGATTAATCATCTTTCAGGGGTTTTTGTTTCTCAAACGGCCAAGTCACGTGAAGAGTTATATTTTTCAAATACTTCCAAAACGGCCAATGTTTCTAAATCAATTTCAATACCAAATGAAGAGTTTTTGGATGATACTACACCAAGTGTTTTGCAGCGAAAAATATTATCAAGAGATCAAAAGCCACCATTGTTGACTCCTCAACGTGTTCTAAACAAAAAAGGACTTAGAATACACAAATGTCGGCTTCATATTCCCAAGAGATTCACAAATTTATAAAGATGAAATTTTCCCTATCGTTAACCAAGTTGACGCTAGAGTGCAAAATTTCGAAATACAATTTTTGAAAGAAGCAGCCAAATTTGTTCGAGACTTCCAATCTCTTGCAAAAGAAGCTGATGAATCTCTTGCTAAGCACAAGGCATTAGAATTGGAAATTGAGCGTCTCTTGAGAGCAGTTGTCAGTCAGGATATTTTATGTCTATTGTGCAAAATTCATCTGTTGTAGATACATCAAATCTCTAAACTGAGCTTGCCCCGCAAGAACGATTTCGAAAATTGTAATCATTAAAAAAGGAGAAATGAATGATGCTGAAACTTTGGAAAATGGTACAAAAATGTGAAGAATGCAAATATGACAAGCTTTTGTATGATAAAGCTTATAATGACATGCAAGCTCAATTGGGAGATCAAAAGGGTAAAAGTAATGATACTCCATGTGTATCAGATACCCTTGATCCTTTGTCTCATAAACTAGAGAATGAGAACGTGGAATTAGAGTTTCAAATTAGAATATGCAAAAGAAAATGCTCATCTTAAGACCATATACAAGAACCTGTTTGACTATATCAAAGTGACACTGGCTCAAACCAAAACTAGAATTGACTCTTTGCAAGATAAATTAGATGAGACGATAAAATGCTATGTTGCGAGCTTAGTTATTTGATAAGGTTTCTAACAAAAGGACACCTAGCAAAGGTACGGTGTGAATACTCATATTTGTAAGAAGATCAATTTTGGGAAAACCACCTTCTTCTTCTAGACCAAAAATCTATTATGTGACTCCTTTTCCAAAATCTAAGGGTCTTCCCAAGATCGATGAGTGATGTGTCGTTGTGTAGGTGTTATTTTATGTATCAAGTTTTACTATTTATTTTATGCCGGCTATAGCTAAAAACAACACTTTAACGGGCAGTGTACCCGATCAGATGGAGTTTCGTGGTAAGTAGAGTGTCGATCACTAAGAGCGAGAGCGTTAATTCCTAATTCTATCAGTATTTTAGTATCTACGTAAACATAAACTAAAGAATGGATAAGGGGGTTTTTAGCTTGAGAGACTCGCACGGGTTTGGTGGTGACTAAAATCAACTTAAGACACTAAAACACATGCACGCAAATTAACAGAAGATAAAAGAGCGGTCTAGCCAAATATAAGAAAACTGTATTAACCATTATTAATCCAATCATAACGTTGGTTTGTTTATTTAGTGCAATGATTACTTATCTCGAGGCGGCATATCATTCTTAAGACTTAGGCGGTACTTCTTCCTAAGACCTAGACATGTAAAATTCTGTCACAATTAAACGCATCCGCATAAAGCATCCTTATTTGATGATTATAATCTATCTTAGGGATTAAAGCAATGGTGATCTTGTTAAACCCTAGCTCATGGAGACTCTACCCACTTACTACTTAACGGCTCTTTATATACTAGTAGTCCACTGTCCGAGTCCTTACCAATGGAATAAGAACGTACTCGTTGATACCAAAGTCACCTTATGGATCAACTAAGCTCACTAAACTAAAGGAAAGGATAGGTCAATATTTTTGATCCTATGATTCTAGATATATAAATTGGAATATGAAGAGCTATCCCAGACTCTTAGCCTACGCCCAAACAACACCGAAGTTGCAGTGCATTAAATATGTAGGACTAGACCCAGTTGAATGATAAGTCGCATACTTAAGCACGTAAACAAGTATAAATTGATAAACATAAACAAGCAATCAATGATAAATTAAGGAATCAAGATAAACAAACCAAACATTAAGATCTTTATAATAATGGCTAATACCCGAAGGTATTAGCCTTCAAACGTCATAAGCAATACAAGAGTAATAATTTAGCCAAGGTAAACTAACTAAGTTAACGAATGATACTAAAAACTGAACGATTACAAGAGTATATGAGATTACAAGTTGTTTCCTATTGAATTAATCACGTTGCAAGACCTCTTGGGCTCTTCTTCTCCTCTAAAAATCGACTTAAGTGGTTTAGGTATCGAAAATATGATTTAGCACCCTTAAAACTCATTTTTGAGTTTTCTATTTATAGGGTCTGGAATATGGTTGATACAGCGTATCCAATGTCTTAGATACGGCGTATCGGGGGTTTCTTGGAGTAGGGACCATGTTTGATATCTTCCAGAATATTCACGTTCTATAACTTGAATACGACGTATTTGTCTTCTCTGGACACGGCGTATTGATCTTGTTTCCTTCGTGGTATTTGGTGAGTGCAAGCATAGATACACCGTATCTTCCTTGATGGATACGGCGTATTAATTGTTAGAACAGTAATCTTTAAAATATCTTCGTTTAAGCTCCAGAATGCGTGCCTTTTAGTTATTCTTCACCAAGTACTCCATAATTACTGCAATTCTCAAATACAAACGATTAAGTAACAATTCTTTGCAATAATTATACAAAATTGGTTAATTACATGGGATAAATGATGCTATAAAATAGACGTTGTTTGATGTCATCAAATATCCCCCCACTTGAATCCTACTTGTCCTCAAGTAGCCTTTAGAAGTTTATGAAAATGTATCCCTAAGGATTTTTCCGTTTAAGCATTTATTTGATCTA
>BQNB010033900.1:0-51977 GCA_026074375.1 Tanacetum coccineum
TTCGGTTAAGCTTGGAGAACTGCTAATTCGGTTAAGCTTCGAGAAATGCCAATTCGATTAAGCTTGGAGAACTGCTAATTTGGTTAAGCTTAGAACTGCGAGTTCGGTTAACAAAGTAAATGCTAATTCGGTTGACAAGGAAATCTGCGAATTCGGTTGATAAAGGAAATCTGTGAATTCGGTTAAGTCAAAGAAATTGAAAGTTCGGTTAATACGTGCAGTTGCGAGTTCGGATAAACCTTGAAAGCTGCTAATTTGGTTGAACTTGAAAGCTGCTAATTCGGTTGTACTTGAGACTGCTAATTCGGTCAACTCTTGAAGCTGCTAATTCGGTCAACACTAGGAAGAACATCTCAAAAAGACTAACTATTGGTTGTTTTTTCCTAAATTTTCTTGTAGAACTAGTGTTACTAAGCCTATAGGTACCTTAAAAATATAAACTTTATGGTTTTTAAGCCAAAAATTTTGAAATCAAGATTTGTACTTTATAAGACTTTTTCGAAAACCAAAGTTGTAAAAAAATGATTTTTTCTTGATTCAAAGCTTATACACCTATATCATAAAGATACTAGATCAAGTTTACATTTGTAAATGATCTTTTAGTGTATATGAGAGCTTCGAAAAACAAAAAAATAAGAAAAAGCGTACAGTTTGAGAAGGAAAAACGAATCAAAGATAAACAAACACAAAGACTAAGAAAATCACTCCATGGCTCTTGATACCAATTGAAGAACAATCAAATAACATACAATGTTAGAGAAAGAGAGGTGGTTTAGAGAGAGAGTGGCTGGATGAACATTTTAGAGAGAGAAAGAAACATGAAAGAAAACTTGTATTATGTGTGTGAAATAATGAACAACTAACACCCTTTCCATGGCATGGAGAGGGTATTTATACCCTAAGTTTGGCCGGCCATGGAGAGCTTGTGGGCTTTCCATGGGCCTTTTGGCCTAATTAGATTAATATCATTACATTTGACTAACTACGGGCTTTGACTAACTACGGGCTTTGACTAACTATTATTGGTAGTGACCGATACTTTTCGTGTTTCTAACACCTTCTAAAAGAAAAATGCTAAATCGCCTTGTGAAGGAAAGATGCTAAATTGCCTTGCAAAAGAAGTCTGATAAATCGCCTTGTGAAAGAAATTGCTAACTCGCCTTGTGAAGGAAAGATGTTAATTCGGCTTAAAAAAAAATTTGTTAATTCGCCTTTAACTGAAATTGCTAAATCGCCTTCAACAACGAAATTGCTAATTCGCCTTCACCAATGAAATTGCTAATTTGCCTTCACCAACGAAATTGCTAATTCGCCTTCACCAACAAAATTGATAAATCGCCTTCAACAAAACGAAACTCAGATTTTTCAAAACACAAAAAGAATCACTTTTAATCGTTTTTACCTAAAATTTCTTGTACAACTAGTATTACTAAGCCTATATGTAAATTAAAAATGCAAAATTTATGGATTTTAAGCTAAAAATTTTAAAATCAAGAATTGTACTTTCTAAAGCTTTTTCGAACACAAAAATGCACAAAGATGATATTTTTCTTGATTCAAAGCATGTACACCTATATCATAAAGATACTAGATCAGATTTACCAAGGTAAATGATCCTTTAGTGTACACAAACACTTCGAAAAACAAAAAAAATAAGAAGAAAAGGTATGGTTTGAGAAAAAACAAAACAAAGAAAAGAAAAACAAACATAAAACTTAACAAATCACTCCATGGCTCTTGATACCAATTGTAGAATATGCTAGTAATCTATAACACCAAATAACTATAAAGAAATTCTAGAGAGAGAAAGTGGATGGGAGGAATGTTCTAGTGAGAGAAAGTAAGAGAGAATAAAACATTAGATTATGTATGAATGAACCAACCAACACCCTCTCCATGTGTGGAGAAGGTATTTATACATCAATGCTAACCGGCCATGGGCTTTGCTTATAGGCTTTCCATGTGTCTTTGGCCTGGTTAGCTTACTTAACATCACATTGAATTAAACTACGAGTTATGACCAACTATATTGAAAGTGACCGATACTTTTTTGTGTTTCTAACAACTCCAATTACAATGTTTGTCCCAGTAGTAAGAACCATAAAATGGTAGTGAGTCTATGGCACATATGCAACGTGATAGACTAATCGATTCTAATTAAAATCCTCGAATGAATAGATAAAATGGAGCAAGGAAGTTAAGATGGCCGAATCAAGGAAATAAAGACCCCATAATAGTCAAAGAGACACTAGACATGTAGGTAATTGAAAAACCCCGGGTACGTGAAAAACTATGAGATCTCAATAAATGATATAATGCAATGTCTAGCTGAATGTGGAATCGAAAAGTAATGAATCGACGTTGATAGTATTATATAAGATAATGGCCATTGTAATGATTATGTAAATAAATAAATAGCGCTATAATCATGGTGAAGATCAGGGAAGAATACTGCAGGAAGTGCAAATATTTAAATGAGTGACCAAAAGATGTAGAGACGCAAAGAAATAATGAAAGATTGAAGTCTATTGTGACGAGACATGGTTTTAAGGAGACATGTTCTCATGTGGTGGATCAAATAATGCATTAATATTTTATAAGTTTGGTAATATAATAAGTAATCGATATGCGTCTTAAAGACAAATAAATAGAACTCATGTGATAATGTATGAAGCATGCTAGTGAATTTTAATGCTTAAGCGTATAAAAAAGTTCTCGAGAACACTACTTGATTGTATTGAATTAAATATGTTTTGGCATATGTGTTATAATTACATTGGTGTGTAGTATTATGCCAAATAAAGAATTTTACCTACGATACTTCATAAAGAGATATGGATTTAGATATGTTTTAAGTTTCATAAAATTTGATTTTATGATTGTAAAATTGATTGGATGCAAGAAATTGAATTTGAAACAATACAAAGTTTATCTTAGTTACGAAATTAACATCTTAAGAATGAAATCTATGTGCGTCATTAAAGATAAAGTTATATCTTTATATGGTAAAACAACTCTCATGTTTATGAGTTCACATGATGTTGGAAAGACTCCCTTGATTTATAAAGATGATCATCACAATATCGATTTAGATATGTCATACTAAAATATGTATGAACAATTAAATTTTTGCAAGCAGTCATACATGGTGTTGGTAATGAATAACTTGTAAAGTTTGATAATATACTTGAATTAGATGTATGACATATGGATATGCGAACAACATGAGTAGAGAATATTTATTCACTTGATTCTATCAAGACACTTTAATGTGCATTTTAGTGACTAAATGAGCTTAAGTGATGTGATAATCAGAGGGAGAGAACATACGCATTGCACTCTTTTTCCCTTGACCATGGTTTTGTCCCTACAGGGTTTTCCGGCAAGGTTTTTAATGAGGCAACATCCCCGAGAGTATAAAGGATTTATATACTCTTTTTCCTTCACTAAATTTTTGTCCCACCGGGTTTTATCTAGTAAGGTTTTAACGAGGCATATTCATCAAATGGACATTCAAGGGGGGTGTTATGGATAAATAAGGAACGGATGTCTATATCTTTTATTATTGGTAGTTATCTTATTAGAATTATATCTTGTGGAATACTCCATCCTGTATCTATATATACATACCTCCATTGTGAGATGAATATACAATTCTCTATTCTCTCTATCTTCTTGTTATTGTGATGAGGTGTCATTTTATATAATTTTTCAGGGTCGTTTAACCCCTAAAATTATGTGTTTATGCCCAAAATAGGTACTTAATTATTCCTTTTCAGGTATTTCTCATTTGGAAGACATTTGGAAGAATTACACATGACTTGGGCTCATTTGGAGAAGAAACGGACGAGATTACAAACCAACACCAAGAATCTTGAAGATTTGTGGTCACAGAGCCTAGAGACAGCGTCACAAGCCATACACGACACCGTCACAACTCAACAAGTGACGGCGTCACATATTTTAAGACGGCGTCAGCCCATACCGACTCAAAATCAGATCTAGAAGATTTATTTTACAACGGCGTCATGATTAAAACACGACGCCGTCGCGTTGATTTTCTTATATATACAAACCCGAATTTAAGGTTTTTGAGGTGTGTAACTTTAAATAAAAAGAGGGTACGTAACCCTAGTTCGTTATAGTAAGCTGTAGGAGACGAATTAAGGGCTTAAAAACCCATTGTAACCTCCTCACTTCATGTTTAATCAATTAGGTTTACTTAATCATTCATATGTCTATTGTGTTGTGTGATTTATTGCTCTTGCTTAATTTCTTAACTATGTCTTGCTAAACCTATTATGTGTTTATTAGATTATATGAAACCTAGAATGAAATCATTGAGTGGTTTTACCTCTTCTGTGATGGATGTGCATCGTTTGGTCTTAGAAATAACCAGCTTTGTCTGCAACGTTTAGATATGTCTAGGAAACGTGGATTATTTAAAGGGATACCATCAGGTATCCTCTTTATAATTACCTCTATCCCCCTTAAGAAGGTTATCCAATTTTAAAATGTATTTCACATGCACTTATAAAACTCAAGGGGCCCTTAATAGCCTTTATACTACCATCATGTGCTTGCTCTAAATGCGGCATACTAATAAACAACGGTTCGTGTAATTCGTTCATAGCATTAGGAAATAATTAACATAGATCATCACACGGTGACAAGGCAACAAAACTAGGAGAAGCAATCTAGGAAAGTAATACATGATTAAAATAGACACAAACATTAATCTTAATTCGTTATCACCATTTAGTTTAGATCATTAGTTAGTTTATAGCTAAAAACCAAAACCACTTCTCTCAAATTAGTGATTTTACCTGCTATTCATAAATACAAAAATACAAAAAGAATCTTCCTCAACCCTTGAATTCTGTAAGTCCGTGATCCAAGCAATTCCCAACCTATTCTCGAGTGAATGATAAACAACCCCGAGTCTTGCCCAAGACTACAACTAGAACGTTTAGGTGCACTAGCGCGCCTATGGGAGGGTGTAAAACTTCTCGTTAGAAGTCATAAGACAACCATCACATCAAGTATTTTTGGCGCCGCCGCCTAGGGAAAATTAGGTATTTGAATCATATATTAGCTTAGTTTTCCTACTTCTTGAATCCTTTCAAGTAGCCTTTAATTCCCGCATATTACGTTCTTGTAAGCCTGTCTTTTCTTGGTTAATGTTTCCGTAACCCATCTCGTCGAACCACCAATGGGAGACGAGAATCCTATCCATACCTCCTAGGAGGATTTACTCTAACCAAGCCAAGAGGGCTATAGGAATACCAATCGAGCTCCCCGTAGGGAACATCGTGGTACCAATCTCTATCGTCTACACCATCCTGGTTAGTGCAAAACCTATGCTCATTCCACAGACCACGTCTGAGGATCCAATCAACACTCAAAGGATTTCCTTAAACAGTGTGAGAACTCACTTAAACCTTGGACGTGAAAACAGGGAAAGAACGCTGCCTTCATTTGTTTCAATTTTCTCTACGCGATCAAGCTAGCAATTGGCTTGAATGCCTTCTAGCAGGATCCATCTCCACATGGGAGATGCTTACTACCACTTACCCGATAGGCTTCCCTTGCTCAATTCTTTCCACTATGATAGGACTACTTATGCAAAACCTACCCAAGATATCCTGATGTTCTAACAACATCATGGAGAATCTTTATCCGAAGCATGGACTCGTTTCATGGACTTACTCCAAAAAGTCCCTCATCATGGAATCGATCTTTGGATCCAAGTCTAAATTTTTTATGACCATGTCAATCCCGTCACAAGACGAACCATTGACCAATCGGCTGGTGGTAAGCTTCGTAACCTCAACCCCGAAGAATCCTGGGCAATATTAGAGGACCTCGCCTTCTATGACAACAAAAGTTGGAACGACCCAAAGGATTTCGCTAAGTCGGTCAAGGAAATCACATTGCCTCAAGATGTCTCGAGTACATCCGACCGCCGTCTAATCGAGCTCAAAAATCAAGTCCAATGCTTAATGGAAGCTCATCTTGCTCCAACACAACCTACCCAAGTGAACAAAATTACTACCCCATGTGAAATCTGTAGTGGTCCCCACGACACTCACTGTTGTATGAAAAACCCCGAACAAGCCTTCGTTGAATACGCATCCTCGCGTAGCGATGAAGCGGGAGGTAAGTGGTATACCTTTAAGCCTGAGAAAAACAATCTTGGTGACACCTACAATCCGTCATGGAGAAGTTACCTGAACCTTAGGTGGAGACAACCTCAAAACTCCCAAAATAATCTCTTAAACCCACCTAACCGGTTCCAACCCAACGGTTCGATCCCGAACTGTCCCTTTTATAACCGTCCTCAAAATTTCAATAATCAATGAAATATAGAAGGACTGTTTTCCGAATTCATGGCATCTCAAGACGCTAGACTGTCCAAGTTTGAAGCTGATTTCAAACAACAGCAAAGTGAGATGACCAACAAAATCGACACTGTGCTGAAGGCCATCACCGACCGAATAGCGGGCACACTGCCTAGTGATACGGTTAAGAACCCAAAATTAGGGACCCATCTAGTTTTGTCTGCTCGTTCCTACCCAACAATAGACCCGCAATGCTCAACACAAATCCATGGTTTGATTAACACCATCATAATCCACCCCAAGCAGCCCAAAGAATCTCAAGTTAATGGACCGGAAGTCGATCTTAAAGAAGACAACTCTGGAGACACCAACTCTAACCCACACCCACAACCTAATCCATTCGCCTTCATCGCCACTAAACAAGTGCGTAAACTAAACTCGATACTCGAATCGCTTGGATTAGTCCCCGAATCCTCTAATACGAAATTTATCTGCTCTAAAGAGGATGATGGTGAAGTAATGTTCATCGAGATTATACGAGATGATGAACCCCAAAATGAGGATCCTCATGAAATAGAAGGGGCGACAACTGAAGAACCAGTAGTGGAGTACTTCGACACTTTCCTGACTAGAGATGAACTGGCCTACCATAGGTACCTAATGAGTGGCCCAATCCCTTTAATATTTCTTATAAACCCTATCATTACGGAAGGATGCCCCTACAACCTTAAGATCCCATGTAATATTGGACATGTGCATATTGAAAAGGCTTACATTGACCTCAACTCTCCTCTTAACATCATGACCTAAATGATGTACAATTGGATCATGAGAAGAAAACTTAACCCTAGGAAAGATGCAAATAGAGGAATTAGCAATTTCACGGGTAGGATCAAAGGAATGCATGTCTTCGTTGGAAACTTCACCTATGTCATAGACTTCATGATTGTCGAGGATATTAGTTCAATTCTAGACCCTAGGTTGTCACAGGTGGTACTTAGGAGACCTTTTATAGAAATATCCAACATGACTCATGACCCACCCGAAGGTGTTGTTAGATTCATTAGAGGGACTGATGAAGTTTCCTATAAGATACCCCATAAGATAGAACCATACGATTCCCTGTCAGACTTAGAAAAAGAGCATACCAATTCAATCTATCTTAGGAACGAAGAAGATAAGAAAAGAGGAGTATATGATGAGCAAGATACTGGGATTTTACAAGGAATGCCTAGAGCTTAGACCCGAATACCTAACAGGGGTAAATGACGAATGAGAAGTCACGTAAGGACTTGTGACTTCGAGTCTAGCTACAAGACTCATTAATAAAAAAAGCGCTTCTTGGGAGGCAACCCAATTTACTTTTCCCGCATATTAGGAGTGTCATGTGTGTTTTAATTCTTCACTATTTGTTTTATTATTTTTGAATTATCTTGTATTCATGCTTTGCATTGTCTTTAACCTCGTCTTAATTTCAATCAAAGAATGTATTTGCTCAAACAATAATGTGTTATCAGCATACAATGGGACGAGGTGGATATGCACTTGTGAAAGAGAAAATGGTAAGATTACACATTTGCATTTAATAGCATCATACTTTCTTTTATATTGGTTTAACTTACATGTGTATGTATTTGATATTTATAAGATCGAAAAAAAAGAAATTTGTTAGGATTTATGTTTTCCTAACTTAGTACCGACAGTACAAATAGTTAGTACTGATAGTTATAGTTAGTACCGATAGTACAAAGTGTAAGTACTGATTAGTTAGTTAGTACCGTTAGTTAGAAAATAGTTAGTACCGTTTAAGAGATGTGTATGAGATATCTTAGGAAAAGATAAGTATGCGTTTTGTAAGCCTGTTCTGTTAGGGTTTATCCTTAGTCTATAAAAGGATCCCTTTGGGCATAGTTAGAAATACGACCTTAAGATATCTCATAGCAAAAATCATATCACAATAGTTAGTAATCTGTAATCGTTCAAAGCAGATTAATAGAAGTTATTATTTAGTTCTACATTGTTTTTCTTAGTACTTGTGTTAAGATTCCGCATTAACACATAGTATTCATAATCAGTGTTTCTACATAGTCAGTTGTATTTATACATTTTGGCTATCATCCTTAATAGGCTGCAGAGATCTATTCCTTAGAGGGACTCACAAGTGGTATCAGAGCCTGTGAGAAACTCTGAATAAGAAGAACAATCAAATCAAACTCTCATACTCCTAAACTAAACATGTCTGCATCATCATCACAAGATGAAATTCCACCACCACCACCACCTCCACCATCATCACAAACACCAACCCAACAAACTCCTCATACAGTTTCAACCATCAAGCTGCCTATTCTCAAAAAGGGAGAATATGATATCTGGGCTATGAAGATGGAGCACTATTTGGCCCATACAGACTATCCAATCTGGGAGGTTATACAAAATGGGAATGGTCCTGTATCAATCACTACAGATACATCAGGACAAATTAAGGTTTTGCCTCCTAGAACTGCAGAAGAGATTGTAGCCAGAGAAAGAGAGAGAAAAGCAAGGACCACCTTGCTTATGGCCCTACCAGAAGATCATCTTGCTAAGTTCCATAAGATGACTGATGCAAAAGAGATGTGGGATGCCATCAAATCTAGATTTGGTGGAAATGACGAATCCAAGAAGATGCAAAAGTATATCTTGAAGCAACAGTTTGAAGGATTCTCTGTATCCAACACAGAAGGGCTTCACAAAGGCTATGACAGGTTCCAAAGTCTTCTGAGTCAGTTAGAGATTCATGGAGCAGGTGTATCTACTGAGGATGCAAATCAAAAATTCCTAAGATCTCTACCTTCTGCCTGGTCACAAGTTTCCTTAATTATGAGAACCAAACCAGGAGTGGACAGTCTTAGTTTTGATGATCTGTACAATAATCTAAGAGTCTTTGAGAGTGATATAAAAGGCTCTACTGCATCATCTTCTAGCCCGCAAAATGTAGCATTTGTCTCTGAGAACACCAGCAGTACTAATGATGTTAGTACCGCTTATTGTGTTCCCAATCCTTCTGGTCAAAACTCAAAGTATGAACAAACTTCATCATACTCACTTCTTGCTAATCAATCAAGCTGCCCTCAACTGGATCATGAGGACTTGGAACAGATTGATGAATATGACCTTGAAGAAATGGACTTGAAGTGGCAGGTGGCCATGATCTCAATGAGAATGAAAAAGTTTTACAAGAAGACTGGTAGAAAACTACAATTTGATGCAAAAGAACCAGTTGGCTTTGATAAAACCAAAGTTGAATGCTACAATTGCCACAAGACAGGGCATTTTGCTAGAGAGTGTAGAATCAAGGGAAATCAAGACAACAGGAGGAGGGATGCATGGAATTCAGGAACCAAGGATGGGAGCAGAACTGGACAGAAGGAGGATTCTAAAGCATTGGTGACAATTGATGGAGAAGGTGTAGATTGGTCAAATCATTCAGAAAATGAAGATTATGCTTTGATGGCTTGCAACAGTTCAGACTCAGACACAGAGGTAATTTCCTGTACAAATAAGTGTAAAGAGTCTTATGCTAATCTTAAAAAACTGTATGATGCTCAGAGAGAACAACTTAGTGATGCAAGCATAGAAATAAAGGCATATTCTCAAGGTCTTAAGAAAGTTGAAGCACAGTTAGTTGCTTGTCAACAAGGACAACTTTGGTATGAACAAAAGATAAAGTTTATGAAAATAGATTTAGATGATAAAACAGATGTTCTTACATACCATAAGAAATTATTAGCGGAAGCTCAAATAGAAAAAGAAGATTTAAAGGCTAAAGTAGAAAAATGGCATAATTCTTCTAAAAATCTTAGTAAACTGCTAAACACCCAAATAAGTGCTAATGATAAGTTTGGGCTTGGGTATGGGGATCACAGATAGATGGTTTTGAGTTATGAAAATGAAGTGTTGCAGAGTGTTTTTATGAATAAAGAGAGTGATATAGAAAACCAACCTGTGTATGATAGGTTTGCAGAAGGAATGCATGTTGTACCCTCACCCATGACAGTGAATTATATTCCTCTGTCCTGAAATTGGAAATAGATTTCTCAAGTTTACTTATGGTCCCAAAACAGACTAAACCTAGTGAACTGTATCCCATTCATGTGAATTTGATAACATGTGAATCTCATACATTAGTACAGAATCCTCTGAATTAGTGTCTGAACCAGTTGTAATGAATCTAGTGTTGGGATGTCACCTAAGTCTGGTTGTTGCTCCTATCATTGAGGAGTATAAATCAGATAGTGAAGATGAGTGTGTGTCTATACCAACAAAACAACAAGAAACACCTAGTTTTGCTAACCAGCAAGTAAAAAATCCTAGGGAAAATGTTAAAAGTCAATACACACATAGTCAAAAACATAAAGTTGATAAGAAAGATTTAGGGTATGGGTTTGCTGTAAGAGCATGTTTTGTATGTGGCAGTCTTAATCATTTGATTAGAGATTGTGATTTTCATGAGAAAAGGATGGCAAGAAAAGCTGACTTAAACAATGGTTGGAATAATGTGCAAAGAGTGAATAAACAAAACCAATTTGTTCCTTCAGCAGTACTAACTAGAACTGGTAAAATTCCAGTTAGTACTGCTAGAGCTAGCAGTACTAAAAATTTTAGTACTGCTAGGCAAAGTTTTAACAGACAGACAGTTTTAACCAATACTGCCATGAAAGTTAATACTGTTAAGCCCATTATGAATAGAGTTAGACCAGCAAATGTTTTTCACAAACTATTTCACCATCTAAGGCACTTTCAAAAAAGACAACTAGTACTTAGGACTAAAATTTTCAATCAAAAGGTTAATACTGCTAAGGTAAATACAGTTAGTACTGTTGGGGGAAAAAGGGAAACTGCTATTAAGCCATCAGCAGGTTGTAATTGGAGACCACAAAGATACCATGGTGGATCCAAATACAATGGTGGATCCAATCTTAGAAATTGTTATACTTTCCAAGATCCACTAGGAGAGTCAAGCCAATATACGGGCTCTTTGGGTCCCTAAGAGAATCTAATCTCTTTCTTTTAATGTGCAGGATTATCCACATAGAGCTCTAAAGAATAAAGGAATTATTGATAGTGGATGTTCCAGACACATGACTGGGAACAAGGCCTACCTTGCTGAATTTCAAGACTTTAATGGTGGCCCTGTTGCTTTTGGAGGTAGTAAAGGTTATATCACTGGTAAAGGTAAAATAAAAACTGGAAAGTTAGATTTTGAGGATGTGTGTTTTGTGAAAGAACTTCAGCATTTCAATCTTTTTTCTGTGTCACAAATGTGTGACAAAAAGAACAAGGTTCTGTTTTTACTGTCTCTGAATGTCTCGTTTGTCTCCCCCGAATTTAAGTTACCTGATGAAAATCAAGTATTACTTAAAATCCCTAGACAAAACAACATGTACAGTTTCAATTTAGAGAACATTGTTCCTTCAGGAGGAGTTACTCACTGATGACAATGTAGCTAATTTACTCACCAAGGCATTTGATGTTAGCATGTTTTAGTTCTTGGTTGTTACTATTGGGATGATAAATCCATAAGCTGCATTGGTTAAAGGGAAAAAAAAAAATGGGAGGCTATTTGCTGTGTTTGTATAGTTTGTATAAAGAAACATGTTAACCATAGGTGCTGCATTTCCAGGAGGTTTAATAGGGATTTAAAGGTCATTGAGAGGTTTTGATGGTACTGAAGCACTCCAGTTACCTACATTGTTCATTCTTTGGTTGGACAAAGTTAGTACCGATAGTGCAAAGTTAGTACCGCTGGGCAAAGTTTGTACCGCTTTAGAGATGTTAAAGAAAAATACCGCCAAGGGTACAAAGTGTAAATTGAAACGGTTTCCTTGAAATTAGGTCTCCTAAACCTATATAAACCCATCTCAATTGCGCAGTTCCTTACGCATTCTCTCTCTAAAATACATTCGCACTTACAAGCCCTAATATCGCTCTTAACGACGACCTCTCCTTCAAGTACAATGGCGGTTCTTGATTCATGTCCGAAGCATAACATGGTCGCATACGTGGAGAAGTCTGAAGGGAATGCAGAGTTTCACGAGATCATTGATTTTCTCAAGCAAAGTTCCATTCATCATGCTCTCACTGTAAGTCCTGTTGTATCTACTACATTTGTTGAACAGTTTTGGACGTCTGCTAAGTCCAAAACAATCAACAATGTTAGGCACATTACTGCCAAAGTAGCTGGCAAGTCTGTGTCTATTCTTGATGCATCAATAAATGAAGTGAATCTCTTTTTCGATGATGCTGTTGGGATAGTAATCACTACCATAATCAGGCTATATTCGATGCATATAAAGCCTTTTATGGGGTATGCGGGGATTTAACATTGTTAACATTCAAATAAAGCTTGTTGTCACCCCAATGAGGTTTTTA
The DNA here is from genome assembly GCA_026074375.1 of Tanacetum coccineum. Classification (NCBI taxonomy): domain Eukaryota; kingdom Viridiplantae; phylum Streptophyta; class Magnoliopsida; order Asterales; family Asteraceae; genus Tanacetum; species Tanacetum coccineum. Next base: position 12,756 of record BQNB010033900.1, read on the forward strand.
TTTTCATACTTAGTAATCATCTGTCTTAGTTCAAAAAGCACCTCTTGGATCAATTTCCTACTAACATTGCCACTGGCTGTCATAGCTTAACTTCTAATCAGAAGTATAATTTTTCTAAATAATTTTTGATGGTATACTTAGGACCATTTAGATGCTAAAAGAAGTTTGTATGTTACCCACGTTTTATTTCTTCTTTTAGATAACAACTAGTATTGTGTCTGTACCTCTAGATCATTTTCCTGTAATTACTTTAATAGTAAAAGTCTTTTCTCTTTTATGGTTATGAAGGGTAACATTTCTTCAGGAAAGTCACCCCTTTGTTTGCTACTATGTTGGTACAACCAACTCAGGATGAGGGTGCTTCTTCAGAAAGACCATCTAAAGCACAACCTACACCCTCCCCTTCTCCCACTAGTGAAGTACCTTATGAGCCACAGTCTGACTTATCTCCTGCTCACACTAGTGAGGTACCTCTTGAGCATCAGACTGACCCATCCCCAAGACCTTCACCCACTACTACTATTCCTGATTCTATCCCAGAAACTTCTGGTGAGAATCTTGGAGGTCATTCATCCAGTGATAAATCCCTTTCAGGGAATGAGGGTGACATGACTCTCTAAAGTGTCTATGATCTTTGTCTCTCTTTATGTGCACAGGTTTCAAATCAAGCCAAGGAAATTTAAGCCTTGAAGGCTCAGATCACAAAGCTCAAGAAACAAGCTAAACCTGTCATCCAACACCATAAAGCATATCTGAAAAGTGTATCATTGAAGCAAAGATTCCCAAGGAAGAGCTTCTCAAAGAAACATAGGGTGCACAAAGAGTCTGTATCCAAACAAGGGAGGAAGTTTGCAAAAGGTGAATCATCAGTTCAAAGAGATCCTCTGTTTGATGAAATTCCTGAAGATACAGTTGATCACATGGAAGCAGAGAATTGTCAGAATGAAGGGAGGACAAGAGAAATGGTGGATGAAGACAAGGAGATTGATAAGAAAAATATTAGTATGAAGTTGTTCTTAGTCTGACAGGGGGAGTTAGTACTGACATGGAGATAGTTAGTACTGAAGACAAGTTTTGTATCTGACGAGATCCAACGTAGTACTGACAGGCAAATGAAGGTATGAATGAAACAAGTTGAAGGTACTGAAGAGCACAATGAGGGTACTGAAGAGAAAAATGAAGGTACTGAAGAGAACTTTGAAGGTACTGAAGAACAAGTTAAAAGTACTGATGGGCATAAGAATGGTACTGAAGAAGAAATTGCTACTCAAGCCACTCAAACATCCACTCAAACACCCATTTCTATGATATTTGGAGATGATGAAACAATTGTCTAAGGTTACTCCCAAACATGAGTTAAGCCAAGCAGTTTCTAGAGAAAAAGGAAAGGTGTAGAGTTGTAGGATGTGGAAGGAAATGATAGACCTAGGCCTACTTCTACAAGATCATTCCACATTAAGCACTCTTCCAAGATTGATCCAAAGACAAGGAAGAAAAAATTGAAGAGGAGGATGAATCTAAAAGTGAATTGATGGTTTTACTTGAAGACTGAGAAAAAGTTTCAACATCTTGAAAGTGATGAGAGCTGGCTAGGAAAATTCAAGAAGAGTTGGAAGCTTGAAGAGGAAAGAAAAGAATAGCCTGAGGAAAAGCTGCCAATGAAGCTATTATAAGAAACTTTGATGGATAATAAAGGCAAGGATTGAGGGCTGATAGACTTCTTGCTGAGAAGCTTCAAGAACAAGAAAGAGAGCAATTTACAATAGAAGAAAGAGCTAAGTTCCTTCATGACACAATTGCTGCTCAAAGAAAATTCCTTGCTCAACAGAGATCAGAAGCCATCAGGAACAGACCACCAACCAAGAGTCAATTAAGAAATCAAATGATGACCTACTTAAAGCATGTAGGAAACTTCAAGCATGCTGAATTGAAAATCAAGAAGTTTGAGGAAGTACAAGCTTTGTATGAGAAGATTAAGAGGTCAGATGAAGATTTTATCTCTATTAGGTCTGTTGAAGATGAAAGATTGATCAAGAGGATGAATGAGAAAGGAGTTGATTCCTCTAAGTATGAAATAATCAAGGAGCAATGTAAAGAAGAAGTCAAGAAGGAGAGTAAAGCAGAAGTTCAGGAGGAAAGCAAAGAAGAAGAAAGTAAGAAAAAGAGAAAACTTGGTACAAGGAAAAAGATGAAGTCAATGAAAAGAAGATACATTCAAAACACTTTTGAAGATGATAGTGACAAAGAGAATGATGAGCTGAGATTACACTTAACTATAGCTCCAGATGAGGAAAAAGAAGTGGATTATGAAATACTTGACAGAAAATATCCTATCAAAGAATGGAAGACAGAGTGTCTTGGAACTAAACCACAGACTAATCAAGCTGAACACATTGAAGAGATTAATCAAAATGTGGTAATTAAAAGTAATGGACAAAAGAGATACTTTAGTTCTTTGATGAGAGTATTGTCCATATTTGATAGAGAGGATTTGAATGCTGTGTATTAACTGGTGATGGACAGATTTCAAGATGAGATGCCTGAAGGTTTTCAAAGAGTACTTTGGGGAGATTTGATAGTTTTGTTCAAACCAGATGATAAAGATGAGTTTTGGAATTCACAGCTAGATTGGAGTATAGTGAGTTGGAAGTTCCATAGTTCTTCAGGAGTACATACTTTAGTGACTGAAACAGGATTAGTCATCCATATGCTGGTAGAGAAGAAGTATTCTTTGAGAAAGGAAGTACTGATGCAGATGCTGAAATTGAAGTTAGAGTCTGAAGAAGACAGTACTATGGCATTAGAGTTGATTAAATTTGTCAAGAAGATACTTGTAGAGTTAGAACCTGAAGGATAAGATTGATGGAATTGAGAAGGGTTTGAGTGTTGGCTAACCACCACACAACAAATGGTCATTAGTTCACCATGCTTAACAGGCATAAGAACTGGCTAGTCCATAAGCAAACGGCTTATGGTAAAGACTTCTCAAATCTGTTTATGGTTGACAATTTACCAAATATTGTAGGGTTCTCAACTCACCTTGCTTCATGGTTAAGAGTTAGCTAGTCCAGGATCAAACAGTTCATGGGTAAAAGACTAATAAACTGGTTGATAAGCTGATAGTTTGCTTAAAAACTATTTGGTTTATCAATGCACATTGTTTTGGCAATGAAGCATTGGATAGGCTAAATGCATAACGGTATTTGGTAAAGACAAATCAATTCGTGATGGTTGGACTGTTTACCCAAAAACTGTTTGGTAATTAACTCACCATGTTTTTAAAATGAAGAGTTAACTATCCCAGAATAAATAGCTACTGGTAAAGGAACATCAAATCCGTTTATGGCTGGTAGTTTGCCAAAAACTACAAAGCCAACTTAGTTGGATTATTTATGAAAAGATGTTGCTATGTTGCTGAGAAGACAAAGTTGCTGCTGAAGAAGGATAGAGTTTAAAAGATCAAGAAATGATTAGAGTGTTTGGATACATCCTCTATGCATTAAAGAAGTTGAAGAAACATGAAGTTAAAAGAGTTCAACATTCATGTTTAAGGGAGGATTGTTAGGATTTATGTTTTCCTAACTTAGTACCGACAGTACAAATAGTTAGTACTGATAGTTATAGTTAGTACCGACAGTACAAAATGTAAGTACTGATCAGTTAGTTAGTACTGCTAGTAGAAATTAGTTAGTACCGTTTAAGAGATGTGTATGAGATATCTTAGGAAAATATAAGTATGCGTTTTGTAAGCCTGTTCTGTTAGGGTTTATCTTAGTTTATAAAAGGATCCCTTTGGGCATAGTTAGATATACGACCTTAAGATATCTCATAGCAAAAATCATATCACAATAGTTAGTAATCTGTAATCGTTAAAAGCAGATTAATAGAAGTTATTATTTAGTTCTACATTGTTTTTCTTAGTACTTGTGTTAAGATTCCGCATTAACACATAGTATTCATAATTAGTGTTTCTGTATAGTCAATTGTATTTATACATCTTGGCTATCATCCTTAATAGGCTGCAGAGATCTATTCAGTTTGGGACTCATAAAAATTTTTAATCAAAAACAAAAATTTCATTTTCATAGACGGTGGAGACGGCGTCGCTATTAACACTCGATGCCGTCACCACGACACCTGTGACGGGGTCACACCAACCCCGACGACGTCAAACGCCCAGGTCTGAAAAATTCATAAAGTTTTTATTTATTTTTTGAAAATGCAACTGTGTACTATTTAATATAGGTATTCTTCTGTATAAACCTGCAAAAACCTAATGAGTTTAACAACTCTTTCATTCTATCTATCGAGTCGAACCCTAAATTCATATTGTATATTGGTAAATCGCACATTTTATACTTGGTATAGTTTTCTCTGTCTTTGATTATAGGTTATATTTGATGAGAAGAAGCTTTGAAGTTCTTAGGAATTTTCATTGGATGATTCTTGGAGGACGATCTAACCAGTTATCGCATGTTTCTTCTCCAGTATTGAGTAAACCAGGGGAATACTAGTTTCTTTTCCCTTTATATGTTTTAACGGGTACTTCCAGAGAACATTGGGGACAATGTTCAAAATAAGTGTAGGGGGAAATAAGCCTTAGAAACTATTCTTTCATTTGTCATTTGCTTTGTCCTTAAAAAGATGGGTAATATATCGAAACATAGCATAAAAGGGTGATTTTTACCAAAATTTAAATTTTTTTTACGACACATACCAACGAAAACCGAGTATTAATAGCGTCCCCCCAATGGATTATGGAATTTATATGTTCTAGCACTATTAACCCTTAAAATTCCACCCAAAAAATGTGAGGTTCGCCCTTAGATCTTTAGGAATTTGGGTAACTATCGTCGGTAACCCAAGATGATTTTATCTTTACCCGGTTTAAGTTAAGGAGTGAGTAGTCACACGTGTTTATTTCGTCATTATGGATGTGTACATGTGGTCTTCTTTTCCTTTTCTGGAATGTTGGTGTTAGTAAAAATTTCATATGAGTGTACCGGTAGTATATTAAATTCTAGAACTTGTTTTTGTGATGCATCCCGAGACTGTATAGTAAGTATTAGGATTTGCTTGATAAGAGGCATTAGAATTAACCCATGTTTTAAACCTGTAATTGTTATGTTGGTCACTTTGATCATATAACTATCCCACACCCTTGCCATACACTCACCTTTAGTGCAGGATACCCTAGTACAACCCTCCGAGCCTATCCTTTTTCACGGTTCTCGTAATTTTCATGTTAATCCGAAACTATTAATGAAGAGCATTGACACCTTTAAACTAATCGTTACATCCATAAAAGCTTAGCCTACCTTATATCGTACTCAGCTTTAGTACATTATTGTGTTTAACCCAAGTTAATTATTGAGTACACGGTTGCTAAGCCCTTATCCTTGTAAATACAATTTTAGGACGACTGGGATTCATGGTAATATTTATTTCATGGAAGAATGGGGAAGAAAAGTTAAGTCAATACCCCCATATGTTTGTCAAATGATATCCATGTTATTTTGATCCACCTCAAATCGGGTCAATAGTTAGATTGTAAATATCGAGCATGTAAAAGCTCAAGTGTAGGGGTACGTGTTATAAACCCCATGTGATGTATTATGTCTTCAAAAAAAGAGATTGATGTAGAGTTATGTAAAGTTTGTACATCTTTGTCTGAGTCTTGACTTAGCAACCAAACCAGCGTGTATTCGTAAAAATAATTAGCTAACCATTCCACTCTAAATTCACCCAAAGTCACCACCCAAATGTATTCCATCCGTTTCTATTATATGTTATCTTACACCTACACCCCACAACCCTTTAAAAGATCTCTTAGATAGTAATGAATAATACTTGCACGTAGCGATGGAGGTTTGATTCTTTACCAAGACTGGTAATTTATATGTTATGACAGGTAATGAGTGTGATTTTTCGTTTCCCCCATATGCTATAATTCATTATACACCTGAGTGAAAGAGAAAATCCCAAACACTTATGTTTGTTGTAGAATATTTTTAAATAGTAGGTAAAATGACCCCTCATACTGTTATTGTCTAGATAGAAAAGCCTATTTGCTTGAGGACAACAAATCCCAAATGTAGGGGTATTTGATGAGGTGTCATTTTATACACTTTTTCAGGGTCGTTTAACCCCCCAATATCATTATGTTTATGCCCAATATAGGTACTTAATTGTTCCTTTTTAGGTATTTCCCATTTGTAAGACATTTGGATGAATTACACGTGACTTGGGATCATTTGGAGAAGAAACGGACGAGATTACAAACCAACACCAAGACTCTTAAAGATTTGTGCTCACAGAGCCTGGAGATGGCATCACAAGCCATACACGACGCCGTCACAACTCATCAAGTGACGGCGTCACATATTTCAAAACGGTGTCAGCCCGCTCTATAACACCCCCATTTTTGACAAATATAGCAGCGAAAGCTTATCTGGGGTATTATTTCATAGTACAACAGTCATAATCATAGAAAACGACTCAAAAGATATATTTTTAAAAGATAATTTATCATTCATTATTTCATCAGAGTTTTTACAAATGATGGTCCACATTCTACATGAAAACTTAAAGTTTTAATGATAAACTGTTTAGCATCTCAAGTCTGTGCCACTCCGTGCCATAAGATGCTCAGTTACCTGAGATAAACATGCTAAAAAGTCAACACAAAGGTTGAGTGAAATTCATAGGTTTATGTTAAACAGTTTGAATACAAGTTCAATAGTGGGTTACGTTGTTATACACCTATAAGTGTAATAATTGCAATGAGTACAATTATTATAGAAAACAATATTATTGCCCTAAGCTCATGACACCGAGACCTTGAGATAATCAATAATCACAAGAAGTTGCCCCAACGGGTGCCTTTGCCAAACACCCGCATAGTGATTCAAATGAAGTGCGTTTGGTTACCAGAAAGTATAGGTACACCAACGGGGAGTTCAGTCCCAAATAGATCTATTCACAGCATTCACGCTTACTCCGAAAAGTAATTAACGGTTCATGATAGTGGGGTCTTAATGGAAAAAGTAAGGACTTTAGGCTTATATTCAGGATATGCATATACAGTTCGAAAAACCGTCGTATCACGGATTTATTGCATTGTATCCCCCTTGCGGGTTTATGAAAACATTAGAAGATTTAAAATGTGAGGCTATGAACTCACCTTAACAGGGGAAATCTGATTGATGGCAAAAGTATATCAAGTGAAAGTAACGGCCTCGTCACGCAACCTGAGGTAATATGTCAAGTCTTAGTGTGATGGTTTATGTTTCAAAACTTCATAAAGTTTAACGTATTACTTTGATTTATTAATTTATGGAAATATTGTATCACTGTTCGGGCTATCATAATCCAGAGGTCATGTAGTATCGTTTGAGGAGTCAGGGCGCTTTAAATCGTAAACCCAGCAAACTCATTAAAACAAATACCCAAATGGAACCCCTCACATGAAATTCCCTAGTAACGTGATACGATAACATTTTAAGTTTCTTCAAAAGCTAGTCGATGATAAATTACGTTAATTATATAACATAATTGTTTTATAATGCGTCGATCGAGGATTAATAACGATTGATGTGTCAGGTTTTAATGAAATCGAGTTTTATAATATTAATATATATTTTTATAATTTATATAAAAATATTATATTTTATATATTTAAGTTTGGTCCTTTATAAACTTTTACAAGTTTAGTCCTTTATATAATAAGTATATAAATATTAAACCTTTAACTTTGAAACTTGGCAAGATAGGTCCTTATAGTTATAACTTTGGAATAATGACATTTTTAGCCCCTCTAGTTATAAATTTCAGAAAGTTATGATATATACCCCTATGCATGAAAACATTTGCAAATCAAGTCCAAAATTCATAATTTTGATATTTTTGAAATCCAAAAGAGTTTTGCAGGTCATGGCTTATTAGAATAAGCTAAAATAAGATGTTCTAACGTAACAAAAGTTTAGAAAAAGGATTCGTTAGCTAGAAAATCAAAATGGGTCATTTTTAGGGTTTTAACCAAAAACGCATGGGTTTGAGGATTCAAGGCTTTAACAAGAGTTCATATAGGATCTTAGGAGTCTTATGAATATTCTAAAACAGATTATGAGTTTATTGAACAAGATTTTGAGCTTACTTGAGCTAAAATGGGTCGAAATGGGTTGTTTGAGTTCGTACGCCTAGAAATGACTTTAATGGCTTCTTTCTCTTGATTCTTGGCTTCAATTATGATCTTAGGAACTTCTCTTGATCCTCCTTGGTCTTCCTTGATCTTGTTTAAGACTTTATTTGAGTGGTGATGAAGATTTGAGGTGTGATTGAAAGAGTGTGTGTGTTTCAGCTTTTATTGGGCTCGAATGGGCTTGGTGCCCAAGTTTTGGTGTTTGATTAGTGTCAAGGCTAGTGGAGATGACTAAGGGATGCTAGATGGTGAGTCTTGAGAGCTAGGAAACTTCATATGAAAGGTAGAAGGATGTGGAGGGGGTCACGGCTATCATAGGGGTGACAAAGAGACTTAGAGCTCAAGGGTGGTAATGGAGATGCTTGTAAGGTGCTTGGGTGGCTGCTAGTGACATGGTAGTGAGGTCATGGTGGTGCTTGAGAGCTAGCTTGGTCAAAAATGAAAAAAAAGGTGTCAGGTTGGTTTTGGTCTCGGGTTAGGGTTTTTGGTTTTAAATTCGATTTAGGGTTAGGGTTTAGGATAGATTAGGGTTTAGGATTATGGTTTAGTGTTAGGATTAGGGTTTAGGATTAAGGTTAAATGTTAGGATTAGGGTTTTAGATTAGGTTTAAGTTAAATGTTTTTAAATTAGGGTTTAGAACTAGTTTAGGGTTTTGTTTAGGGTTTAGAGTTTTAAATTAGGGTTTTAAGAAGACTTAGGGTTTAGGTTTAGGGTTTAGAAGTTGTGCATTGAGTATTGTACGTTGTGCTAAAGAGGTGGTAAGAAACTAAAGTGATTTAGGAGGTAAAATGACATAGTTCGGTTTTCTTGCATTATTGACTTTTACATTGGGCTTTAGAAAGTTGTAACTTGATTTAAGAGGGAAAAGTTATTAAAATGTTGTGCATTGTATACTTGTACACATGCTTGAAGGCTTGCACATTCATTTTATATGTATACATTATATATAATTAGGGTTTTGATATAAACGTTTAACGAATAAAGTCTGTTTTTATATAACGTTGCAAATGGTATGTTAAATGGATAATGTACTTGGTAAAAATGATATTAGAACATTGACTTAACATATTAGGATATTTAGATGATATAAACATAGATATAGATGGCATTGGTAGAGGTTACGTGAGCTCGTTTTCTTTAGAGATGCAAGTTACGTTGCATAATGAGATAAAGCAAAAAAAATTCCCTGTAAAAAGGTGGTATATATAATAGATGGATATTACAGTGCATCTAATTTAATAGATGGATAATTACAGTGATGAAAATTGCGGGTTGTTATAGTCTCCCTCCCTTAAAAGAAATCTCGTCTCGAGATTTAGTTGTATGCCGGAGTCATGTTTGAAAAAAGATGTGGATACTTGGCACGAATTTGATCTTCGCGTTTCCATGTAAATTTTGGTCCTCTTTTAGAGTTCCATCTTACTTTGACTATAGGAATACGACTTTGTTTTAGTTTCTTGACTTCTCGATCCATGATCTCCACTGGTTCTTCCATAAAGTTAAGTTTGTCATCAAGTCGAAGCTCTTTCATTGGAATGACAAGGGATTCGTTAGATAAGCATTTCTTTAGATTAGAAACGTGGAAAGTACTGTGGACATTACTGAGCTCTTCAGGAAGCTCAAGTTTATATGCCACTGGGCCAATCCGTTAAAGGATTTTGAAAGGTCCAATGTACTGGGGATTAAGCTTTCCTCGTTTTCCAAATCGGATGACACCTTTACGAGGTGACACTTTTAACATCACACAAGCTCCAACTTAAAATTTTAAAGGCTTTCGCCTTACATTGGCATAACTTCTTTGCCGATCTCTTGCAGCTTGCAAGCGTTGTCGAATTTGCACTATCTTTTTAGTGGTTTCAAGGATTATTTCTGGTCCTGTGAGTTGAACATCTCCAACTTCGGCCAAGCAAACAGGTGATCTGCACTTTCGACCATAAAGTGCCTCAAATGGTGATGCCTTAATACTGGCATGGTAACTTTTATTGTAAGAAAATTATACTAATGGTAAGTGTTTTTCCCATCCTTTTCCAAAATCTATAACATAGGCTCGAAGCATGTCTTCAAGTGTTTGGATGGTCCTTTCACTTTGCCCATCGGTTTCAGGATCTTCATTTATTTTGTGGCTTATTCTTGCTTAAAAGATTCGGCTTATTCTAGCTTATTTGGTTGCTTATTTTCGAAGCTTATTTGTGATTGGCTTATTTTTTTTAAGCTCATAACCGGTCAACAAACAAGAGACCAAGATCCACAATTTAAGCTTCAAAAGATAGGGACACTTTGTTTGGTAGTAAAAGTGGTCCACACCCGATAGTGACTTCAAGCGGAATATGTAAGTCAGGTTGAGCAGAATATGTAAGTTTAAGCCTAAGCGAAATATGCAGGTTTAGTTTAAGCGGAATATGCAGGTGAAAGTCAAGCGAAACATTACAATAACCTAAAACGAAACTCTGCCAAAATTTTCGAAAATCAAGCGAAATATGTTTGTTACGAATTCAAGCGGAATATGTTAAACAGCAAGCGAAACATGCAATCTCAAGTCAAGCGAAACATGTACGATTGAGGACAAGCGAAATACGTTTTAATTTGAAGCGAAATATGCAAATCAAGCGAAACATGAAGGATTGAATTTCAAGCGAAACATGCAAGATTGACTTTAAGCGAAATATGTTAGAATTCAAGCGAAACATGCAAAGTTGATTTTTAAGCGAAATATGTTGAATTTCAAGCGAAACATGTATTCATTTTTCAATCGAAATAGTACATTTTCTTACAAGCGAAATGAGTAATTCTCCTCCTGAGTTCGAAATATGCCATATTTCATCAAGCCAAACAAAATATGCACACCTGCAAGCGAAATATGTCAGTTTAGGAATTTGAACTTTCAAGACATTCAATTCACAACAAACTAACCTTAATCCAAATCAATTAACATTCACGGTTTTCTATTGATTTTGTAAAATCCTGCGAAAGACACAATTCTTTTCTCGGTTTTAATCATAGACTTGTAAAATCCCGTGAACGTTTATTGCTTTCTTTTTTTTAACCAACACAACTTCAATCACAACAAATCTACTTAAGATCCTACAATCATTTTTCACTTCATAATTCTTCAATCATTCATCATGACAACTCCAATTGTAACTTCCACAACCGACAGTCAAATGCATAACAACATAATGGGATAGGCTGGATTAAGGGATTCAATCCACCAATGCTTATGCTTGCAACAATGATGATATGCACAAAGCGAACACCGTTCATACGATAACATTTGATACCATAGACCAAATAGTGATGCCTTACGAAAGTGCATTCTCAAAGGTCCTTACACTCCAACGATTGTCACAGCACCAGCTGTTCCTGCAACAGAGGATTCTCCAGCAGTTCCTGAACAAACAACAGTCAAGACAGTTATGAATATGACTCCTGAAAACAGAGCTCATTTTGAATCAGAAAAAGAAGCGATTCGTTTGATATTGACTGGAATTGGAGATGAAATATACTCAACTGTTGATGCATGTCAGACAGCTCAAGAAATGTGGGAAGCCATCGAAAGGATATAACAAGGTGAATCACTCAATATTCAAGATGACAAGACAAACTTATTTTGGGAAGTTTGGTCAATCAACTCTCACGATGGAGAATCCAATGTGAGAGTCTTACTAACACTAGATTCTAACAAAGATAGATTGAATGAAATGATCAAAACAATTTGACAGTTGCTACGATGCAAGTCAATGTTCAATTTCTTCAACAACTTCAACCAGAATGGTCAAGATTTGTCACAATTGTGAAGCAACAACACAAGTTGGATGAAGTTTCATACCATAAGCTCTTTGACATTCTGAAACAATACCAAAAGGAAGTTAATGAACTCCGTGCTGAAAGAATGGCCAAGAATGCTAACCCATTAGCACTTGTTGCTACTGCTCAAACACTTCAAGACCCTTATTACCAAACATCAAAACCTCACAAATCATATGCACCAACATCAAAAGCTTCACTTCCAACCAGATCTCATGCAACTACAAGATACAAAGGCAAAGAGATAGCCAAACCAATCACACCACCATCTGAGTCAGCTTCTGAAGAAGACAGTGATCCTGAACAAGCTCAGAAGGATAAAGACATGTAGAACAATTTGGCTCTCATTGCAAAGTACTTCAAGAAACTCTACAAACCTACGAACAACAACCTCAGAACTTCCTCAAACACTAGAAACAAGAATGTGGATACTACTACAAGGTACAAGAATGACAATCAGACTGGACAATTTAGGAATCAGAGGGTAGTGAATGTTGTTGGGGCTAGGGAAACTGTAGGTGGTCCAGTAGTGCAACAGTCTGGGATACAGTGTTTTAACTGCAAGGAATTTAGTCATTATGCTAAGGAATGTAGAAAGCCAAAACGGGTTAAAGACTCCACGTATTACAAGGAAAAGATGTTGCTGTGTAAACAAGCTGAGAAAGGTGTTCAACTTTAAGCAGAGCAATCTGACTGGCTAGCAGACACGGATGAAGAGATTGATGAACAAGAGTTGGAAGCACATTACAGTTACATGGCGAAGATTCAGGAGGTTCCTAATGCAGACTCAGGCACATACGCTGACCAATTGGAATAGGTACAATACGATACTGACGATAATGTGTTTGCCAATGACATACAACATTTTGACCAATCTGTATCCATTAGTAACACATGTGCAGTGGAAACTGGTGATAGTAATGTTACTCCTGACTCACCGGATATGTGTGATAATGATATTCAGGATGACCAAAATGATGTAGAATGTGATGATGAGCGTGTTGCATGTAACACCCCCAAATTGGGTCGCAGCGGAATAAGGATATCCAGGGCGTGTTACTTCTCAGATCAATAGCACAAGATATATAAGAACGACAAAAAGTCATTTAAAATGATACATTGGATTTGATAAAAGACTTGTTACACAAAGCATGCAGCTTTACTTATTCAGTGTTTGATATTACAAAGATTGACAATACATTTCCCAAAACATATTACATCCAAATCTTTAGCGTGATAACCAAAAGTGTCACCAATGTATCCCTGGCACCTCGTGCCTATTGACCACCTGAAAACATTGCTTAAAAAAAACTCAACAAAAATGTAGGGTGAATTCATAGTTTAGTAAATTTATAATATGCAAGACCTCAAGAACATTTCACGTCGGACAATGCAACAGATGCAGGACACAATAAATCCAATGCGTTATCCTAAGCCATTAACACTGAAGCCTGACAATTATATTCGCAATAATAATTATTGCTATTCGCCCGAATCAGATGTTCAATCCCTAAACATCCCAAATCCGAGACGATGAGTTTATAGTACGTACATTGGTGGATCCCAGTGATAGCTAATCACCGAAACGGGAGGTCAATCCAAATATATCAAGTCATAACAGATCCGCTCCCATAATGTAAATTTCAAACATACTCTATGCAATTGACAGTTCATGATAATGGGCTCAACTTGGGTTATCGCTACTTAGGCAAACACGTAAGCAATATAAAATATACACTTGCGTCCAATTTATAAAACAAAGCATGTTTCCACCCCAAAGTTATAAATCATTGAAATCATAAATGTGGGCTAAGAAACTCACCATGAGTTACTGATAATCCTAATATAGAGAAAGCGGCGTCACGTAAAAGAACGAATGCAAACCTAAAATGTAACATATGTCGTATCAGAAGCACTAATTAACAAACCATCATATACAAGACAATGTTAATACTATCATACTACGTTCGGAGCTATCAAAATTTTAAAGAGGTCAATGTAAGTGACTATGAGGAGCTATGACACCTATAAAATCGCAAATCCAATGCGTCACGCAAATCGTCAGATGCAACCTATTTAAATTAAGGTCGTATAAGTACTAATCACATTGGGTAATTACTACCATGCATAATTCTATATAGCTAATCACCATCTAATTGTTTTGGAAAAATTGTGTTTAATAAGTTAAAACGTTTATAATTACCGTTGTAGTAAAACTGGCGTAACTTTCGCGTTTTAAGCCCGATTTTGACGTTTCTTATGCCCACGCTTTCGTATTAGGACGAGTTATCATAATTTGACATTTTCATATTTTTAATCCCCTGATGAACAGTACTTTTTACTGTTCACACCAGTTATAAAGTTATTTTTATAGTTTTAGTTATCGTAAAACCCGTAAACGTCGTATTTTATTCGTTATAGCTCTGTTTTTAGCGATTCTTTCGAGCACGTTCTCGTAATTGAAAGTTATATTTATTTATGAGGTTTACAAAAATAAATGTTTCTGTCATGAATAGTAACTTTTATAAAAATATTTTTATACATTTTAAGTATATAAACTTGCGTAATTCATAACTTCTTCGTTTTTAATCGAAAAATTACGTTTCTTATTGTTTTGGAATCCTAAAAATATGTATAATCTGTTAAAACTACCAAACTTTCTGTTTTGTATAATATTTATAAAAGTTATTTTATAAATCCGTTTAATTAACGTATAACTCGTAATTAGCGTATCTTTTTCGTTATTAATCCGTTTTTCGAGTTTCTTACCTTTTTGGAATCGTCATGAGACGTATTATTTTTATAAAATGTCAAACCCACTGTTAGAAATTCGAAATCCAAACAGCCCCTTTATGTTTAATATGTATACTTTTATATAAAGCTTGTTTTATGTACTTTTTACTTTTGTAAATTACCACAAGTATTTTATACCAAGTATATTATATGTCTTACATATAAATATGTCCATTAGTCCACATATTGTCCAAATGTCCAAGTTAACAAGATTTACAAGTTATTAACATCACATGAAAACATAACTTTCCTTAAGTACTTTAAAAACCCTAATTTTGTCTATAACCATTTCTACACTAAATCAACATGGTACAATACTTCTATGTCCATTTTATCATGATATTAACAATAACATATCATATGTAAAAGTGTTAAAAATCATAATCATAAGTAAGTTATCCATTTAACATGTTTAAAACCCTAAATGGTGATTTAACTATATAGAACATATATACTTATAAAAATGAGAAAAGTAAAGACATAAAGGTTTATAGATAACCTCAAAGTGATGTATGATGATGAGAAATACAATCTAAACCCTTGTTTAGATTTTTAAACCAAGCTTGCAAACAAGAAAACCCTAGTTTTCCAAATATAAACCCTAGCTTCCTTTTCTTGATAAATACTTGTAAAGGCTTGATCAAACCCTTAAACCATCTTGAGGTATCTTAGATATAGTGTGTGAGTGTATGTAAATGTAGTAGAAAAAGATTGTATGGTTTGTGTATTAAGGGGTGTTTGAGCCGTGGGGTGCTCAAGGAGCAAGAGGAGAGATTTTTGATCTTTTTCACCAAGTGTTTTGTGTATGTGTGTTATCTAACTCTTGTACACTTGTATATATATATATCCCTAGTGGTCAACAAAAGACTATGAAAGTCCTAGGGGGGGTTTGGTCGTTGGGAGCAAGAAGAGGAAAACAAGGATGACTAGTGGTCAAAACCACTAGTCATGAGTTACTCTTATGTTTTCTTGTTACCAAATAGTTGAGATCATCCCCATGAATTAAGGATTTGTGTTTTCCCATAGATATTTATTTGGTAAATATAAATGTATCATTTGAAAAATGAAGGTATAAGGTATAATGTAAAGTGTAGTTTGTTTTATTAAAGTGTAGGCTTGGAATTTACATGACTTGGTTAATATATATATATCTGGACGTGTACATATGTATACATATGGATAAAGTTTTATAAACTTTGGGTATTGGGTACACTCGTGGGTATTTATTGAAGCGTAGATTAATTAATGGGGTTCCGGGTATGGCTAAACGTACTTTATCGCGAAACGTAGTAAATGTACGTAACCAATAAAAATAAATGAACAATGACCATAATTATTCTCAAAATAATTATTTAATACTTGATTGATGTAAACACTTAATTGTTTGGTGCCCGTTTATATTGAACGCAAATTTTTAGCTTACGCGATTTTACTTAATACATGAAATTACAAGCAAACGCGTACGACACTAAAAATAAATAGTAGATTTGTCGACGTCGTCAATGACTTGAAAACACAGGGTTTTATAGACTTCCCCCGTTAAACGAGCCTTGTCCTCAAGGCTCACGATGCAGCACTTGATGACGGTGCGGTTTGGGTGAAGAGGTGTGGGTATTTCTTTTTGAATTGGTTAAGTTGAACATCTCCAACTTCGACACAACAAAAAGGTGATCCTACCTCTTTCGGTCCATAAAGCTAACCAAATGTGCTTCCTTAATAACTGGATTGGTAACATAAATAAAAAAAATGATACTTTAAATAACATGTTATTGCAGGAAAAATCTACTAATGGTTAGTGTCTTTCCCATCCTTTTCCGAAATCTATAACACATACTCGAAGCATGTCTTCGAGTGTTTGAATGGTCCTTTCACTTTGTCCATCGGTTTCGGGATGATATGCCGTACTCATGTCTAATTGAGTACCCAAAGCACATTAGTAATGATTGCCAGCATCTGATTGGGGAAATGCTGTCTCACATCTAAAATGATAGTTATTGGCACTCCTTGTCGGGAGGTATATTTCTCTTGATGTATAAATCCTGTAAGGGTTTCCATTTCTATCATGTCTCTGGGTAGGGGATGAAATGTATGATTTGGTAGGGCGGTCAACAATGGACCCAGATTGTGTCATGTACGTTTGGTTGTTTTATGGCAGTTTTGTGATGAAATCCATTGTGATTCTTTCCCTTTTCACACATAGAATTCTCGGTTGTACCAGTATCCGGATGGCTCTGGCATTCTGCCTTTAACTCCTTAGAACATGTTAAAACATTTGCAAACATATTCAGTGATGATTGCCTTCATGGTTTGGCCCAATAGAGTTTCTTATCGTTCCTGATACATCTTGTCAGATCCCGGGTGGAATATAATATTTTGATTTATGCGGACTCATGAATGTATCTTGTACTTTCTGATTACCATAGGGTGGTAACCAGCTTCGGTTCTTAAAACTAGAGTTCCATCAGGAATATTTCACATGCTTTTATCCATTCTCGAAGTTTTACGCCTTGATGTTTTCTTTCTTTGAGTGCTTCGGTTTGGTGACTTAAGAATTTGTTAGGGTAAGTTTGGATGAATGGTCAATAAACATACTGATCAACTCGAGAGTGGTTTGATTTGTTCCTTTCCGGCTTAAGGCATCTGCTACAACCTCATTTTGCCTTTACTGAATGGTAGCGTATTTCCACAATAAAAAAAAAATTGTAATCTGCAAGCATATTATAACCAACAGCGATGTCCTCATGTTTTAACTCTTTTGGATCAAGCGGATATGCTGACAGACTTTTATGATCAGTGAGATTAGTATACTTTGTACCGTATAGGTAGTATCTCTAAATTTATAAGCTAGCGTACACAAATGCTTCCTAATTCGAGATTCTTTAGTGGTTAGTTTTCTTCATTTGGCTTAAGTTGTCGAGATGCATATGTAATAACTTTCTCTCTTTGCATTAACTCACTCCAGACCTTGAATGGGATGCATCACAGTAAACTACATAAATCGTCTAATTTCCTGGTGGTAATGCTAAGATTGGAGCTTCACATAGCTTTTGTTTTAGTAGTTGAAAGCCGTATTCTTGGTCTTCACCCAGATACATTTGTTTTTCTGGGGTTAAAAATTTCTGGTCAAAGACTTTGCAATCTTCGAAAAACCTTCGATGAATCTCCGGTAGTAGCCGGCAAGTCCTAAGAATTGACGTATTTCTGTAGGTGTAGTAGGAGATGCCCAATTCTTAAATGCTTCAATCTTGGCGGGGTCAAACATGATGTCCGTGACTATTCAATTAAAGTGTCCAGAAATTGCACGTATTGAATCAGATATCACTCTGGAGAATTTGGCATACAACTTCTCTTTCTTGAGTAATTCTAGGATTATTCTCAGATGATTTGCGTGCTCTTCTTTGTTACGAGAGTAGATAAGAATATCATCGATGAACACTATCACAAATTTATCCAAGTATGGTTTACACATACGATTCATGAGATCCATGAATACAGTAGACGCGTTAGTTAAACCAAATGGCATCACTTGAAATTCATAATGTCCGTATCTTGTTCTGAAAGCAGTCTTGGGAATATCTTCATCCTTGACTCTTAGTTGATGATAACCTGATGTCAAGTCGATCTTTGAGTAAACACTCGAACCTTGAAGTTGGTCAAATAAGTCATCAATCCTGGGTAATGGGTAACGATTCTTTATGGTAAGTTTGGTCTATCCCGTAACTCGATACTCATTCTGAATGTTCCGTCTTTCTTTTTAAAAATAAGATAGGAGCTCCCAAGGTGAAGTTACTTGGTCGAATTAAAACCTCGGTCTGACAACTCTAGAAGTTGGTTAGATTAGTTCTGCATTTCTGTAAGGAGCTAAGTCGATTTGATATTTTACTTGTACGAAGGCGGAGTAGCCAGAGTAGATCTTTAGGAAAAAATTCCAGGATTCTATAATTACGGTAGTCTTCTAGTCGTTTTCTGTCGACCTTCTTTTCTATTATTTGGGCTACGAAACTTGACATCCCCTGGATATATACCTTTTGGTTTTTATACAGGATATGAGATTTAGTCGGGTTTTACTTTGGTCACCTCGAATGATTAATGTTTCACCGTCGATGGGAATGTGGACGACTTTCTCGTCACAGATGATCCTAGCATGATACTTGGATAACCAATCCATACCAATGACAGCATCGAAACTACCGAGTTTAATTGGCATGAGATCAATTTTGAAAGGTTGATTTAACAAAGTCAGAATTGCACCTTGAATAAAGGTGTTTGTGCTTACTAGGTTTCTGTCAGCCATTTTGATATTATAAAAGGTATCTTTTATAATGGGTGGAATATCTTGCATAGAGGCAAGAGATATGGACACGATGCTTTTATCGACTCCAGAATCAAATAATACTCTAGCTAGATGTTGGTTTCAGAGAAACATACCCGTGACTACATTCGTGTTTTGGTGAGTATTCCTATCCCTTAACATGTAGGCTCTTCCCTGGGCGTTGTTGTTGGTGGTCTTTCGGCACTGACTTGCATAATGTCCTCTTTCTCCACAGGCATGACAAATTACCAATACTGGTTGCTGATTGCTTCTAGTGGCTGGTCCTTTGTTTCTGCAATTCCTGGTCAGATGACCCACCTTGTTGCAAGTATTACACTTGACAGTGCAAGGTCCTGTGTGATGTAGAGTGCATTTCTTACACAAAGGATGGTTTCCAATATACCTATTGTTTTTAGTTGGGGTGGCAGCATAAGACTTGAAGGTTTCCTGTCTTCTGTTCTATTGTGGTTGGTGATTATTGTAGTGGTTGTTGGTGTTGGTGTTACGGTAGTTGTTATTGTTGCGGTAGTTGTTGTTGAAAGTTCTTCTGTCGTCAAACTTTCGTTTGTGATCACTTAATACTTGCACCGGAGTGTGCTTTGTTACCTGATATATTAGCCTCTGGCCTATGTTAATGGCTTCCTCTAAATTTTGAGGTTTAGAGGCGGTAACATTCCCTTCAATACTTTGAGGTAATCCCCCGATGAAAACATCCATCATTTTCTCAGAATCTGACACCATAGTGTGACATAAGGTTGCCAATTCCTGAATCTTCTCACATACGTTTTAAGATCATTCCCCTTCACAGTCAGATGGTAAAATTCGTCTTCCATCTTCTGGACCTCAGTTCGGGGACAATATTTTTTTATCAAAAGCTTCTTGATTTCAACCCAGGTAATCTAGTAGGCTTCTTCTATCCCAATAGGTTGGGTAAAAGAATTCCACCAAGTTAAGGCTTCTTTAATTAAGGCACCAGTAGCAAACTTTACCTTGTAGTCTTCGGTACAGTTGCTACGGGAAAACACTGATTTAGTTCTTTTAAACCATCAGATGAGACCTACAACGCCTTCCGTACCTTTGAAGTTGATAGGTTGGCATCTCATGAACTCTTTGTAGCTACACTGTCTTGCTACAGGAGCTTCTCTTGGTCTGGTGGTATTATCAGTACTTGCCATGGTAGTGACTTGTGCTTCCAAAGCTGCAGAAACACTATCAGCAACTAATTTCTTGATGGCAGCCTGAGTCATGGTTGGTGCTTCAGATGTTGACGTCCTTTTGGGAGGCATTCTATCAACATAAGACAACACGTAATAAGAATGATATCACAAGTCTTAAAATACATAAAATAAGCATTGCATTTTCAGCATTTTTTAATAATAATGTTATTTTTAAACTATAAGCATTTTTAACAATAGTGATATTGAAATCATAAATACTTATTTAATATGGATTCTAACAAGCATCTGATTTATTAGAAGTCACGGTATGATTTATAATGATGACGACGGAGATAATGTGCATATCATATTATTAAAATTTTTCGTGTATCGTTACTACAGGGTTGGATATAGGATGATCAATATAAATATGGAAAGATTAACAAGGTATAACGGGATCACCATTTATGATAATCTATGAACAGCTTGGTGCCCTTTGTACTAAGACATAGTCAAAATTTGACAAGTGATGTTATTTAAACCACACCATCTCGTGTAGGTTCTATCAAAGCTTTAAACTAGTATCTTAGATCTAGTAGTCTGATGGCCTTTCCTGGCTATTTTTGTGTTTCATAGATTGCATCCAGAAGATTTCATTATCTTGAGCTTGGTGACGAACCTAGATATCCTTTGATGATTTGTTCTAGATTAGCTCACATCCTGAAGCGAGCTAGAGCAATCTTGGTTGTTAGTTCCCATTTAATCTTTCTTTGAAGTTTAGCAATTTGAGTACGAGACTCTCGGAGTTCAGCTTCCAGATTGTCAAAATCTTGTTGTATGATTACCTGACCTTTTCCAAGACCTTCTATTTTGTCTTCTATGTGCTTAATGTGTTCGAGAGAGAGAGAGTTCATCTAGGTGATTCAAAATTTCCTCAATTTGCTCCTTGTGACGTTCCTGACTTGTCTTGCGTGAGAGCGTTCTCCGATCTCAAATTGCTTGATGTAGGCAGGAAGTACGAGGGAGGATGATTGGTTATGAACCTCGTTTATTAAGTGGCAATAATCCTCAGGAAAGAAAGGATTCTTAAGAATTAAGCAGTGTTTAGGAGATTAGCTATCTGAAGATGGAGGCATAATAGTTGGCGATTGCGCGCGTATATGTGATTCTTAGCATAATATCGCTTGCATGACCTTCATATAGGAGTCCTCATGAAAAGTTGAAGAGTTGGTGAAAAGCTATCTGGAAACTAAACCAAATGAGTTACTTTGAAGAGCTAGAATAAGAATTTCCTCGTGAAGGATTGGGACATAGCTGGGATAGCCGGGATATAGTTCGGAAAGTTAGAGGTAAAAAATAAGCTCCTCAATATCGGAAAGTAGCGGTGGGGTTGGAGAAGACATCCTTCTTAACAACCCAGCAGTAAATAACATAGTTCATTTATATACTGTATATAGTTATTTTACTTTACATACTATTCGGGAGATGTATTGGCACGGAATGACTTTTTTGGATGGAAAAGGAAAAGTAGTACTATCGTTCAGGTATCACCTTATTTCTCTATAACCGTGGGTCTTGATACCAATCTATAACACCCTCATTTTGAGAATATAGCTTAGCAGAAGCTAATCTGGGGCTTTATACATAATTACAACAGTCTTATAATCATAGAAAACGACTCAAAAGAGACATTTTTAAAAGAAGTTATCAATTCATTTATTTTCATCAGAGTTTTTACCAACAGTGGTCCCAAAATCTACATGAAACATAAAGTTTGAATGATAACGTTTAGCCATTCTTCAAGTACGTGCTACCCCGTGTCATATGCTCAGTTACCTGAGATTAAACTATGCTAAAGAAAGTCAAACACAAAGGTTAAGTGGAAATTCTCATAGGTTTATAATAAACAGTTTGAATACAAGTTCATGAACAGTTGGTTACGTTGTTATACACCCATAAGTGTAATAATTGCAATGAGTACAATTATTATAGAAGCGGAAAACAGTATTATGCCCCTAAGCTCTGACACCGATGAGACTTTGAGGTAATCAATAATCACAAAAGTTGCCATAAGGGTGCCTTTCAAACACCCGCATAGTAATTCAAATGAAGTGCGTTTGATTATACAGAAGTTAGGTACACCAAACGGGGAAGTTCAGTCCCGACATAGATCTATTCACAGCATTCACGTACTCGAAAAGTAATAAGTTCATGATAGTGGGGGTCTTAATGCAAGAAAGTAGGGACTTAGGCAATTAATTTTTTTTGCATTTAGTATAGCATACATTTGGTAAAATACTTTGTAATTCATGATTTATAGCATTATCCCTCAGGGTTTTTTGAAAATGTTAGAAGATTTTAAAATGCGTATGGGTGAAGTCTATTAAACTCCCCCTTAACAGGGAAATTGATTGATGCAAAACGTATATCAAGTGAAAGTACCGGCCTCGATCCGCAATGGGGTATATGTCAAGTTCTTAGTGTGATGGTTTATGTTTCAAGAAAACTTCTTAAAGTTATAAAGTATTACTTTCGATTCTATTAATTTATGAAAAATTTGTATCCCTGTTCGGCTATCATAATCTAGAGGCCATGTCGTATCAGATTTTAGGAGTCTAGGGCACTTTAAATCGTTCAACCCAACAAATGTCCAAAATAAACTATCAAATGGAACCCTCCACATGAAATTTCCTCTGTAACGTGATTAAGATAGATTTTTAAGTTTCTTCAAAAAGATAGATATAGATCGCATGATTAAATTTACGTTAATTATATAACGTAATTGTTTTATAATGCGTCAATCGTTGATTAATAACGATTGATGTGCCAGGTTTTAATGAAATCGAGTTTTATAATATTAATATATATTTTTATAATTTATATAAAAATATTATATTATATATTTTTAAGAATACAAAAATGGCAATATATACCTTTGGTTTAAAAACTTTTACAAGTTTAGTCCTTTATATATAAAGTATATATAATTTAATCTTTAACTTTAGAACTTGGCTAAATTAGCCCTTGTTTTATAGTATATAACTTTCGGGAAATGACATTTACAGCTCTTTCTAATATAAATTTCAAAAAGGTTTAGAATATATACCCCTTATGCATGAAAACATTTATGCAAATCACGTCCAAAATCATATTTTTGTATTTTTGAAATTCAAAGAGGTTTTACAGGTTCATGGTTATTATCAATGAAGCTAAAATAAGATGTTCTAACGTAACAAAATGTTTAGAAAAAGGATTCGTTAGCTAGAAAACCAAAACGGGTCGTTTTTAGGGTTTTTTAAGAAAAAAACGCATGGGTTTGTGGTTCAAGGGATCAAACAAGAGTTTATATAGGATCCTTACAAGGCTAATAACAGTTCTAAAACAGATCATGGCTTATTGACCAAATTTTGAAGTTACTTGAGCTAAAATGGGTTTGTTTGAAATGTGGGTTTTTTGGTTTGTTACGCTACAAATGCACTTCAATGGGCTTCTTTCTCTTGATTCTTAGCTTCAATTTGATCCTTAGGGAACTTCTCTTGATCCTCCTTGGTCTGATTTAGAACTCCATTTGTGTGGTGATGAGTTTTTGAGGTGTGATTGAAAGAGGGTGTGTGTTTTGGCTATTTATCAGGTCGAATGACCCTTTGTGCCCAAGTTATCTTGGTGTAAGGATCAAGTGTTGCAGGGGGTGACTAATGAAGGATAGATGGTGAGTATTGAGAGCTAGGAAAGTAGCATGAGGAGGTGTAAGGGTGTAGAGGGGGTTCAGTTTACAAAGGGGTGACAAGGAGGTTTTTGGAGTGCAAGTAGCTTACAAGGAGGTGATGGAGGTGGTTGCTAGGCTGCTTGGGGTGGTAATAGGTTAGTCATAGAGGTGGTTGACGGTGTTATGGGTGCTAGCATAGGTGTTTAAGTGGGTCAAAAATGAAAGAAAAAAAGGTTGTTCGAGTTAGTTTTGGTCCTGTGTTAGGGTTTCATGGTTTTTAAATTTGGTTAGGGTTAGGGTTTAAGGATCAGATTAGGGTTTTTTTTAGGATCAAGGTTTTTTAGATGCTAGGATTAGGTTTAGTGAAAGGATTAGGGGTTTAGGATTAAGGTTAAATTGTAGGATTAGGGTTTTAGATTAGGTTTAAGTTAAATGTTTTCGAATTAGGGTTTAGAACTAGTTTAGGGTTTCGTTTAGGGTTTAGAGTTTAGGGTTTAGAAGTTGTGCATTGAGTATTGTACCTTGTTCTAAAGAGGTGGTAAGAAACTAAAGTGATTTAGGAGGTAAAATGACCTAGTTTGGTTTTCTTGCATTATTGACTTGTACATTGGGCTTTAGAAAGTTGTAACTTGATTTAGGAGTGAATAGATATTCAAATGTTGTGCATTGTACACTTGTACACATGCTTGAAGTCCTGCACATTCATTTTATATGTATACATTACATATAATTAGGGTTTTGATATAAACGTTAAACAAATAAAGTCTGTTTTGATATAACGTTGCAAATGGTATGTTAAATGGATAATGTACTTGGTAAAAATGATATTAGAACATTGACTTGACATATTAGGATGTTTACATGATATAAACATAGATATAGATGGCATTGGTAGAGGTTGCGTGAGCTCGTTTCATTTAGATATGCAAGTTACGTTGCATAATGAGATAAAGCAAAAAAAAAATCCTGTAAAAAGGTGGTATATATAATAGATGGATATTACAATGCATCTAATTTAATAGATGGATAATTACAGTGATGAAAATTACGGGTTGTTATATAGTACTAGGGTTTACAACCTTGAAGCTTTTAATCGACTTAACAACTATGAAAATTTATATCTCAACTAATGCCCTAGAGCCTCCTTTTATTGACTAAGGAGTCCTAGTCGGCTTATAACATATACTAAAGATAAACATAAACTTATAGAATATTCTTATACAATATATACATGAATTCACCAAAACATAAAGCAACCATTCTTTAGCATGACATCCCAAAACAAAATCACCAATGTATCCTTGGCACCTTATGCTTACTGACCTCCTGAAAAACATTGCTTTAAAACGTCAACAATAATGTTGGTGAATTCATAGGTTTGATAAATCGTATATTGTAGGACCACAAGATTTCCCAAGTGTATGATAGTGCAACAGATGCAAACATCATATAATTGTAATTACGTTGCCCTAAGCTCATGACACTGAAGCTTAACATAAATGAATACCATATAAATGGCTTACATTGCCCTTGTTGATGTTCTAATCTGCAACATCCTATATTCGACATAGTATACGTTCGTTTGCCCGGTGATAGCTAATCACCCGAACGGGATGTCAATCCCAATAGATATATTTATAACATTCGCGCTTGCACTTAGCAATTGACAGTTCATGATAATGAGCTCAACTAGGGTTATCGCTACTTAGGCAACACATAATCTTAATATAAAACTTAACCACTTGTGTCTAATTGTAAAACAATGCATGTTTCTCACTCCAAAAACTTGTAAAACAAATCAGGTAAAACGTAGGGCTATGAACTCACCTCAGCAGTGAAGTGAATGAGTAATAATCGAGTAATTAAATAACCGATCACGAACGAATCCGAAGCGCAACCCTAATCAAACATAGGTCGTATAAGTACTATGTACTTCGATAACTAATAGCGTATACAATCCTATATAGCTCATCACCATCTATTTGTAATTTTAAAAATCGTTGTTATAAAGTGAAAACGTTTATAAATAATCGATTTGGTAAAACTAGCTATAACATTTCGCGTTTTAAACCCGTTCTCGCGTTTCTTACGTCCACAAGTCTTCGTATTAAGATGATATATAAAAATATTACATTTTTATATTTTATAACCTTCTGATGAACAGTACTTTTTCTGTTCATGACGTTTTATAATTTACTTTTATAAATTTAATTGTCGTAAAATCCGTAAATGCAACGACTTATTCGTTTTATCCTGATTTTAGCGATTCCTTCGAGCACGTCTTCGTTATTAAAATTATCACATTTTTATAAAGTGGTCTGCTGATGATCATAAATTTTTACTGTGCATAGTTTATAAAATTAACTTTTAAAAACTTAATTATCGATAAACGTCGTATTTTATCGTTATTTTAACTCCGTTTTTAGTAATTCTTTCAAGCACGTTCTCGTAATTGAAAGTTCTATATATTTATGAGGTTTACAAAAATATATGTTTCTGTCATGAATAGTAACTTTTATAAAAATAGTTTTATAAAAGTTTTTATTGTCGTAAGCTCGCGAAATTCATAACTCTTTCGTTATTAATTGAAAAATTACGATTCTTATCAATTATGGAATCCCGAAAAATATTAAAAACTGTGAAAAATACTAAACTTATCCTGTTTTTAGAAGTATTTTATAACTTGCTTTTATAAACTTTATTTTATAAACCGGTATTAACGTAAATCGTGTTTTTATCGTAACTTCTTCGTTATTAATCCGTTTTTCGAGTTTCTTACCTTTTTGGAATCGTCATGAGACGTATTATTTTTATAAAATATCAAACCCATTGTTAGAAATTCGAAATCCAAACAGCCCATTTATGTTTAATATGTATACTTTTATATAAAGCTTGTTTTATGTACTTTTTACTTTTGTAAATTACCACAAGTATTTTATACCAAAAATATTATATGTATTACATATAAATATATCCATTAGTCCACATAATGTCCAAAGGTCCAAGTTAACAAGTCCATAATAACACTTATAAATCATAACTTATTAAAGAAACCCTAATTTAACAAGTTTACATATGAACTTTTTATACATTAACCAAGTGTGTACAAGAGTTATACTTCCATTATAACCTTATTTTAGTATTCATATAACATAAACAAAAGTCCATTAACAAGGTTAACAAGTCATTTGCAATACTTTTACTTGTAACATATTAAGTAACCCTGAAAACCCTAATTTGTATATATTCATTTTTACACTAAATCAACATGGTATAATACTTTTACATCTATTTTAACATCATATCATTAACATCATAACACATGTAAAAGTGTACAGAATAATGATCACAAGTAAAAACTCTTTTTACATGTTTAAAAGTCCTAATGGTGATTTTTGCTATAAAGAACTAACATATGCATATAATGATAAATGTAAGAACATAAAGGGTTTTAGTTGACCTTCTTATAAGTTATGAATAGAGAAATATTAATCTAAAACCCTTGTTTATAGATTAAAAACCACAGCCTTGCAAGAGATAAAACCCTAGATAGGTTGAAAACCATAATCTTACCTTTCTTTGCTTCTATACTTGTAAATGGTTAACCCAAGGCTTCCAAACACATAGTATATACTAAGGAATGAAGGTGTATGCCTTGCATGGTCTTAAAAAAATGGAAGGTATGATGAGTAAAAGGTGTTTATGTCGTAGGTTGAATAAGGAAGAAAGGGAGGAAAAGTTGAACTTTTTGTTAAGTGTTATGTGAAGTGAATGCTATCTCTCACTAGAATACATGTATATATGATATAGATTAGTCAAAAAGGTGGTGAACAAGACCATAAAGACTTTCAAAGGGGGGGGGAAGTCGGCTATGGGCAAAAAGGTGTGACTAGTGGTCAAAACCACTAGTCATGCTTATAAGTCTTCACTAACTCTTCCATGTACATGCCTTATATGTTTCCAATTTCCTCAAATAGTATGAGATCAACCCATAATTTAAGAAGTGTTTTACTAGATATTTTACTTTGTCCATATGACATGTAAAAATAAAATATGTTAAAATGTATACTTGTAGTTTCTTTTATTAAAGTGTAATCTTGTAAAACTTATGTGTCTTGCATATTTCTGTATATGGGTCGTCCCCATATGAATAACATGTAAATTTTATAAACTTTGGTCATTGAAAATAATAATAGGCATTTGTTGAAGCGTAGATTAATTAACGTGGTTTCGGGTATGCCTAAACGTACTTTATCGCGAAACGTAATAAATTTACGCAACCAGTAAAAATAAATTGAACAATGTTAATAATTATCCTCAAAATAATTACTTAACCCTTGTTTGATGTAAACGTTTAATTGTTTGATGCCCGTTTACATTGATTGATCATTTTTAGCTTACGCAATTTAACTTAACGATTACGATTATAAGCAAACGCGTACAATACTAAAAATACATAGTGAATTTATTGACGACGTGAATGACCCTAAAACACGGGGTGTTATAGTCTCCCCCTCTACATACACATCTACATAGCCCCCAGTTAAGTGAGCCTTAACCTAAGGAGCTATACGATGCAGCACTTGACGACGGTGCGGTCTTGGTGAAGAGGTGTGGGTATTTCTTCTTGAATTGGTCTTCACGTTCCCACGTGAACTCAGGACCTCTCTTGGAGTTCCATTGAACCTTGATTAATGGAATGCGGCTTCGCTTCAACTGTTTAACTTCACGGTCCATGATCTCAATGGGTTCCTCCACAAACTAAAGCTTGTCATCAAAATAAAGTCCATCCAATGGAATGGCTAACGGTTCTTCGGCATAGCACTTTTTCAAGTTGGATACATGAAATGTATTGTGAACCCTGCTTAGTTCTTCTGGAAGCTCGAGCTTGTAAGCAACCTCTCCAACCTTTTCTAACACCTTGAAAGGTCCAACATACCTGGGGTTTAACTTCCCCCGTTTGCCAAAACGTACGACCCCTTTCCAAGGCGAAACTTTAAGCATAACTTTATCCCCGACTTGGAATTCCATCGGTTTACGCTTCAGATCGGCGTAACTCTTCTGTCGATCACGAGCGGCTTGCATCCTTTGCTTGATTTGGACGATTTTCTCAGTTGTCTCTTGAATTAGTTATGGAACGAGGATTTAAGCTTCTCCAACTTCAGTCCAACAAACAGGTAAACGACACTTTCGACCATAAAGTGCTTCGAATGGTGCGGCCTTAATGCTAGCGTGATAACTGTTGTTATATGAAAACTCGACCAACGGCAAATGGTTAACCCAACCTTTTCCAAAGTCGATCACGCAAGCACGTAGCATATCCTCGAGAGTTTGGATAGTTCTCTCGCTTTGCCCGTCTGTTTGTGGATGGTACGCAGTACTCATATCCAAATTAGTACCTAAAGCATTCTGAAGTGACCTCCAGAAGTTGGATGCGAACCTCGGGTCGCGATCACAAATGATTGAAACAGGTATTCCATGCCTCGTGACAACCTCCTTTAGGTATATTCTTGCAAGTTTATCCATAGGATCAGTCTCTCTCATTGGTGTGAAAATTATAGACTTAGTGAGTCGGTCAACAATCACCAAAATGGTTTGTAGCCTTGCGACGTCTTAGGGAGCTTTGTGACAAAATCCATAGTGATGTTGTCCCACTTCCATTCAGGTATCTTGGGTTGTACTAACAATCCTGATGGCCTTTGATGTTCGGCCTTGACTTTAGCACAAGTCAAACACCTGCTAACATAGGTGGCGATGTCGGCTTTCATATTGGGCCACCAATATAGCTTCTTCATATCTTGGTACATCTTGTCGGAACCCGGATGTATAGAGTATTTTGATTTGTGGGACTCGTGCATGATCACAGTCTGTAAATCACAATAACAGGGTAGCCAACTCCTTCCATTGAGGCATAGAGTTCCATCTGCATGGGGCTCCAACTTTTTCGTCCTAATCGCCTCTGGATTTTTAGCGTTTTCAACCAACATTACTCCAACATCTTCGTTCTTGATGTTCTCTGGTTTTTGTGCTTCCGCCTAAGCATTCAAGATTTATTTGGGAAGATCTAAGCCAATAGTCATAACTAAGGCTCGAACTCTTAATGGTTGTTCTCGTTACTTTCCTGCCTTAAAGCATAGCAACAACATTGCCTTTTTCCTGGAATGATAATTAATATCACAATCGTATCACTAAGTAACTCTAACCATCGCGTTTGTCTCATTTTAGTACCCTTCTTATCAAGAATGTGATGTAAGCCTTGTTATCAGTGAACACTGTACACTTGGTTTTCCATAAGATAGTGCCTTCCAAATCTTGAGAGGCGAGCCCCAACTACTGCTCCGAAGTTCCAAATTCATGAGTCGTATAGTTCGTCTCATAATTTTTAACTGCGAAATGCATAAGAAAATCACCCTTATCTCTTTGTATCAACACATAACCCCCAAACCTTCTTTTGAAGCGTCGTAGTATGCGATGAAATCTTTGCTTCCCTCAGGTAAGGCAATGAATTGGTGCAGCTACACAATTTTCTGCTTCAAAAGTTGAAAAGCGCTTCTTGTTTATCGCCGCCACTCAAACTTGACCTCTTCTGGTAAGCTTAGTCAATTGGTTTGGTGATCTTTGAAAACCCTTTCAATGAACTTCGGATAATACCCAACAAGACCTAAAAAATGACGAATCTCCGATGTGACCTAAGGAGAAGCCCAATCTTTAATGTGATACGAACTTGGCGGATCCACGTGAATACCCATACTATAATCACGTGACCTAGGAACTGTACTTAGGAATCCATAATTCACATTTGGAAAACTTGGCATACAACTCCTCTTTCTAGAGACAATTCAAGATTAGGCTTAAGGTGTTCTTCGTGTTTCCTTTCTTGTTTCTTCGAATACATCAGAAATCGTCAATAAAGACAAATACGATTTAATCTAGATATGGTTTGCATACTCGATTCATAAGGTCCATGAATACGGCATGCGTTTTGTCAACCAAACAGCATAACTTGAAATTTGTAATGGCCGTAACGGAGTTCTAAAGGCAGCATTTAGAATGTCTGTCTTCCAACCTAGTTTGGTGATAACAAGACCTTAAGGACGATTATTCAAGTAGACACTCGACCCTTGAAGCTGATTCAAATAAATCTCAATTCTGGGAGTGGGTAAAACGGTTCTACACTGTCATTTGTTTTAATTCCCGATAAGTCAATGCACAATTCGGAATGATCCATCCTTCTTCTTGACAAACAAGACCAGAGCTCCCCAGGGTGAGGAACTGGGTCTTATAAAGCCTTTGTCGGACAGCTCTTTTTAGTTGCTCCGATAACCTTTATTTCGGAAGGCTCCATCGATATAGGTGCTGTGGCTACAGGTGCAACACCAGTTACCAAATCATTTGAACCTCCATTTGTCGAGTCGGAGAGACCCGGCAAGTCGTCTCAAAATACTCCAGGAAAGTCTTAAACTATTGGTACGTCCTCAAGTCGCTTCTTCACGACTTGTCTCAACCTCTTTTGCTATAACAAGTTCCAGAAAGATAGAAAACCCTTTTCTATGTCATTCCTTCGTTTTAGTGCACTAAATGATGTTTTAATCGTGTCACATTTCCTGGTTTACTTCCATCACCATTAATTATTAAGGTTTTATTCTCCAGGGGAAATGTGAACACATTCCTTCTCGGCACATACAATGACCGCTTGGTACTTCGGGCCAACCAATCCATACCGATTATAGCATCGAACCTACCAAGTTCTACAGCATTACGTTTATTGATTGTGCTTAAGGAAGTTTAATGTGCAACCCTTAAAGATAGAGTTAACCCAATTATCCTCCCGTCAGCTAGTTTGACATCATAATAGTGATCTAGGGTAGATGGCGTGATGTCAATTTAGGAGCTAAATGCAGTAGACACAAAATTTCGATCGGTACCCGTATCAAATAAGATATAAGCATAGCGGTTGTTTAGAAGGAACGTACCCGCAACGACGTTGTCTGGGTTTGCCCCCGCATTTCTAACCACATACACCTTCGCTGGAGCCCTGTCATACCCAGCTTGATTACCCACGGTCATTGTTTCTTAGTTTTTGGGCAGTTTCTTCTAAAAAGTCCCCTTGAGCTCAGCACTTATAGCATCCATTTTCCATCTGAATATTATTTTGTTGTTGCAGTATATTTGCTGTTTAGCATTTGCAGGTCGGCTTCTACAATCCTTGGCCCCATATGTCCAAACCCTCGTTGCAGTTACTGCACTTAGGTAGACAAGGACCTTCATGATTGTAATTACACTTGGAACACAGAGGTTTAGACCTGGCGTATGACTTCCTATCACTATTGCCTGCAGTGTAGGTCTGGCCTGTGTTCTGCCTCTTATTTTGTTGTTGTTGTTGATTCTGATTGTTTCGGGAAGTGTTTTCAAAATTCCTCTTGTTTTCAGCTTGTCTTTCAACAATGGTACTGACTCTCTTGTCCATTAGTTCAGTGGCCATTTCAACAGCCTCTTGCATGGTTTTTGGCCTTGAAGCTACAATGTTTCCATGGATCACGTCGGGCAATCCACCGACATACCTTTCACTTTTGTCTGACTCCTCAAAGAACATCCTAACACACAGTAGTGCTAGTTCTTGGAAATGTTGGTTGTACTTGACAACATCAGTACCTATTACTTTCAAGTTCCATAATTCCGTCTCGAGCTTTTTCATATCGTTTTTTGGGTAATACTTGTCAGTCATCTTCTTTCTCAGATCGACCCAAGTCATTGCATATGCAACATCATGAGTAACAGTCATAACATGGAAATTCCACCATGTTAGAGCACCTGCTAAAAGAGTACAAGTAGAAAATTTGATCTGGTTTTCCACCGAGCAGTTGCTTATGCGGAAAACAGTCTCCATCCTTTCAAACCATTGGGTTAACTCAACCACTCCCTCAGTGCCCTTGAAATACAGAGGTTTGCACTTCATGAAATCCTGGTAAGTGCACTCTCGAGCAACGCGTTCAGATCCCCTGACACCCGTTCCCGAAGTATGGCTGTCAACGCCATTTCTGTTTGCATCACGTGCTGCCAAAGCGGCACTGACACCTTGGTCAATCATAGCTTGGAGTTGGGCATTAGTGACCGTAGTGGTTGTGGTTGCTGTTGGGGCTGGTGTTGTTGTGACCGGTGTTGACCTTGTGGCTCGTTTTGGTGCCATTTTCTTCAATCACAAGAAAATACAATACCCGTTAGATTTCATAAAATCATAACCATGACATGACATATCCATGATAAATAAAGTGAGATCACATCACACAGTGAAATGTACAACTGAATTGTAATCAACAATGATATAACCAAATCGACATTCATTCACCACAAATTCGATTATAGACATGACATAATACCACCATTCCATATATAACTGGAAAACATACATGATTGGTTCAGATACAAAATGATCACCTCGATTAGGTTACAAAAGAATATATACAACCTAAAGCCATACTAGCCGGAGTTACCGTAATAACTTAGTAGGCTATACAGTATACAATCATAAATAAAAATCTATACATGATAGCTAAACCAACACAAAAGATCTATACCGCCTGCTAGCTGGGAGTAACCCATAAAAACTTAACAGACTGCATAGTAGCTACAATCATAACCAAAGTCTAGGAACTGCTACTAGTGTCCTCCAATGTGTCAATGCGTGCTCCAGCTCCAGGGCCTGGGTACGCATGATATGCTGAATAGCCAAATCATCTGCAGCCGACGCTGCAACTTGCGTGCGATGCAGCCTCAGTCTATAACACTGTAAGCTCGTACCTCTAATGCCCTGGCAGTAAGCTCAATCTAGCCAAGGCCGATGGGTCCTCCCAACTCTCTTGCTCGTACAAGTCTCTCTCTCCTTCAATACCTCATCTCAGCTCTTACAGCTGCACGATCTTCTAGGCATCGTAATGTCATAGTGAAACTCCGAACTCACTCTAATACGAACATCTACCTTGTAACTTACCCTCATTTTTACCATCCTAAGGCGGCTCATCTCCTTCTCTCAGTATCTTGAAACCTGGTCTCCAAGTGTCTACAAAACTGCAGTCGACACCATGGCCAAGTAGGTCCTGGCTGTCTCGCAGCAGCAGCAGCAGAACTCTCTCCAACCTCACGACTAGGTCTAGGAGTAGTAAGTAGTAGCCTCTTCTGAGGCGTCGTATAGCCTCAGGAATATCCAGCTCTGCGGCTAGTAGATGGTGCAGGTAGAGTATAGGTAACAATGATGGTGTCCCTGATGGGTGTAGTGAATGATGGAGGGATGATGCTACATCTCTCATCTCAGCGCGAGTACTACTGGTACTTAGGGGCGAATACGTAGAGAAATAAAGGATAGGTGGTAGTATAGGTTAGGAGGCCTCATCCTCAGTAGGCACTAAGTCCACAGAGATGCTCAGGCTCCGAATGTACACTGGTACAATGATCATCCAGCTCCATGGGATCAGTACATACTCTGGAACGTGGTGCCTGCTCCAGTAGCTGTCTGGCAGCCTCCTCGTAAGGATCCTCAGATGGGATACTCCATGATCGTGCCTCAGAGTGAACAGAAGTATAGGTAACTGCGGAATCAGCTGACATGACTACTGTGACCAGCAGAAATGGCTTATATGAGTATATTATATAAGACTCTTATAGCAATATACATTTATATCATAACATGTATATCAATTATGAATGCATCTAGTCCAACCAACTAATGCAACAAGTAGTGTATGCATGAATGTTAAAAAAAAAAAAAAAAAAAAATGTACATATGTAGACCGCGTGGAAACCCTTTTGTTATAAACAACTTTGAAAACGGTTATAGTCCAGCAAAAACATTTGACCTGGTTCTCTATAACCTTGGCTCTTGATACCAATCTGTAACACCCCCAAATTGGGTCGCAGCGGAATAAGGGTCCGGGGCGTGTTACTTCTCAGATCAATAACACAAGATGTATATAGAACGACCAAAAAGTCATTTAAAAACTGATACATTGGATTTAACAAAGTATTTGTTACATAAGCCGAAGCTTCACTTGTCCACTTGTTCAAAGTACAAAGATTTCTAGCCCATACAGTTATACAAAATGTAATGCGACAAAATCTTTAATGCATGATATCCCAATCAAAACCACCAATGTATCCCTTGCACCTCGTGCTTACTGATCTCCTGAAAAACATTGCTTTAAAACGTCAACAATAATGTTGGTGAATTCATAGGTTTGATAAATCATATATTGTAGGACCACAAGATTTCCCAAGTGTATGATAATGCAACAGATGCAGACATCATATAAATGTAATTACGTTGCTGCTAAGCTGCAGACACGAAGCTTGACGAGTATGAAAACAAATTAATGGCCTACATGCCCGTGGTGATGTTCTAACCCGCAACATCCTATATTCGACATGGTATACGTTCGTTTGCCCAGTGATAGCTAATCACCCGAACGGGGTTGTCAAACCCAATAGATCTATTCATAACATTCGCGCTCACAGTCCAGTAATTGACAGTTCATGATAATGGGCTCAGATTGGGTTATCGCTACTTAGGCAACACGTAATCATAATATGAAACTTAACCACTTGTGTCCAGTTGTAAAACATTGCATGTTTCTCACCCCAAAAACTTTGTAAAACAAAAGCATGTAAAACGTGGGAGCAAATACCAGAAATCACAGATAAAGCCGCCACGAAAAATCGTCAGATGCAACCTATTTAAATTAAGGTCGTATAAGTACTAATCACATTAAGTACTCCTACCATGCATAAGTCTATATAGCTAATCACCATCTAAATGTTTGAGTGAAAACATGTTTATAAAATTAAAACGTTTATAAACATACTTTTGGTAAAATCGTCATAACTTTCACGTTTCTAATCCGTTTCTTGCGTTTCTTATGCCCATCTTTTCGTATTAAGACGGGTTATCGATATTTGACATTTTTATAATTTTGGTCCCCTGATGAACAGTAACTTTTACTGTTCACACCAGACATGAGTTTTATTTAAATCGTATTTGTTGTCGTAAAACCCGTAAATGTCGTATTTTATTCGTTATAGCTCCGTTTTTAACGATTCTTTCGAGCACGATCTCGTAATTGAAAGTTCTATAATTTTATGAGGTTTAAAAAAATATAACTTTCTGTCATGAATAGTGTTTTTACTGTTCATAGTTTATAAAAATATTTTATAAACATTTTAATTACCCGAAAACCCGCGAAATTCAAAGCTTATTCGTTCTAAATCAAAAAAATCATGATCCTATCAGTTTAGAATCCTAAAAAATGTGTTTTAGTTAATAAAAATATCCAATTGCGAGTTTGACCTAGTTTTCTTAAAAAACATTTATTTATAAACACCGATTAATTAACGTATAACTCGTTTTTTTAACGTAACTTTTTCGTTATTAAATCATTTGACAAGGCTTCTTACCTTTTTCGAATCGTCGTTAATGTAATTACTTATAAAAACATAAATAAGTATATGTTTTTTTCTTTTATACACTTTAGGACAGAACGTTTTGCATGACTTTCCCAAAGTCCATTTTTGCCTTGTTGTTTAGATTTTACCCACTTATACTTTTTACCACAAGTCTTACACTTTATATATGTCATATATCATATATATATTATGTCCATAGGTCCATCAAAGTCCTTTTTTTCCAAGTTTACAAGTCCTTCATAATACATAATAAGTCATAACTTTCATAATTTATCCATTTTACTATAAGTTCATATATAGCCATTTTTCATATAAACCATAAGTGTACAAGTTTTCTCATCTTGATATAACCTCATTTTAATGATCATATAACATCAATATTAAGTCCATAAATAACCTCAACATGTCATTTGTATTTCTTTAACTTGAAACATATTAAGAAACATTAAAACCCTAATTTATACTTAATCATTTTTACACCAAAACAACATGGTACATACTTTTCTCATCCTTTTTAGCATGATATAAGTAACATCACACCATATATAAAAAAGTATACAAAATGATCGATTTCAAGTAAAATAACTTCATTACATGAAAAATCCCGAATGTGATTCACTAAAATAGAAATAACAATGCATAGCAATGAAAACTAGAAGAACATAAAGGGATCTGTAGACCTTATGATGTATGAGTGATGATGAACAAAGTAATACTAAACCCTTTGTTTAGATAAGAAATCCAAAGGCTTGCACCAATGAAAACCTTGTTTTTCTTAATAAAACCCTAACTACCTTTTCTTGATTTATTACTTGAAAAAGGATATCCAATGCTTGAAACGACCTTAGACATATCTTAGAATGGATGTGTATAGGAGTAGTAATAGGTTGTATAAAATTTGTATGGATTGGTTTGTGTGCTTGTTTCAAGCCGGGCTTTAAGGAGCAAGGTGAAGGAGTTTTGTGAAAATTTACTAAGTGTTTATGGTAGTAAGGAATGGTAACCTAAGTGTATTACTTGCACATATTATGTGTTACAAAGGTGGTCACAAAGCAGTATATTATTCAACAAAACACTTGGAGGGTTATTCAGGGATTCTTGCCATTGAGTCCTTGTTCAATGTAACATCTTAGCTAAGGTTTTTAATTGATCAAGTGTTTACATGACAAATTGAACTAAGAAAATGACTCATTTATCTTGTAATTGGTTTGTTGCCGTATGAATTAAGGGGGGAAGGTTTTCTAAAGCTTTGCTAGATAACACCATATATTGAATAAATCTTATAAGTTTTACAATTGTATTTTGCAAATAAAATTATGTCTATTAGCAAGTATTGGATATTTCTTTTTAAATTTCTCATTGTCATAAAAGAATAAAATAACATTTACTTGGCAAAAGTAAATAAAACTTTAGTATTTATTTATAATCGTGGTATTTTGTTGAAACGTTAATAAATTCACGGCTTCCGTGTATAGCTTAAACGAACATTTATCCGCGAAAACCGTATTTAACTTACGTAACCACTAACATAAATGAACAACAACCAAATTATTATCAACAATAAATATAAACACATGATTTGATGTAACCGTTTGATGGTTTAATGCCCGTTTTACATTAAACGATAATATTTTAGCTTACGTGAATTTAAGCTTAACATTTACGATTTAAAGCAAACGCGTACAATTTCAAATGTACGTGTGGATTTATCGATGTCGTCCAATGACTTGAAAACACTAGGGTGTATAGTACACTCTTTTAGAAATAATCATACATGTATGATAATTATGCATTGTCAGATTTAATTTTCCGTTAAAATTTCTTTCAAGGGATTCAACGTGCTTTAAATCAGCAAGCATTTCTTGCTTAAGGTTCATGAACAAATTTGAAACTATCATTCTGTGTCTTTAGGCAAGAGGCATCAAACACGTTTTAATTAAGATTTCTATAGCATGAGCAGTTGGTGCACGAAAATGATCATGAGTATGTTTTTCCCAAGCTTGATCAACTAGTTCTCGAAAATGATTTATGTTATTCGTCATTGATAACGCCTAAATTGTACATGTTTTTAGCGGCGTTATTTATATATATTCTATCATTTCTCATGAAATTTCGATACTTAATAGCATAAATTATGTGCAGGTTCACTTGAAGTCATCCTGATCTAAAAGGAAATAAAGTTCAAGTGTTTTCGATTATTGGAAAGCAAGTTAGAAGAAAAGAAAAGAACTCATGGATGAAAAAGGCATAAGTATGCCGCACTTGACCTAAGTGCGCCGCACTTCCAAGCGAGTCCAAGAATTAAAGTCAATTAAATGAAGATTGCATTTATACCCGAAGTACCCCGCACAAATATTTTTATGCGCCGCACTTCTCAATAAACATTAAATTCCCCTCGCATTTAATCACCAAGTGCGCCGCACAATCTCTTGTGTGCGCCACACTTTTACCCCAAACTTAGCCTATAAATAGTGGCCGAATTTTCACACATTTCATCCATTCCTCACTTCACTTCATATCTCTCAACAATCATATCTCCAATTCTTCAACCAAAAAACACCATAAACCTTTGAAGATTGGAGATCAAACCACGAAGAACGAAGAAGAATATAATAGAATTATAAGAATAAAAGGTTGTATTGTGATTCCATACTTGTTACGGGGAGAATTTTGATCCATATTCTTACCTCGCATATAGTATGTTTCTTATTATTCCCTTTAATTTTATTATGAATTTCATAGCCATGAGAGGCTAAATCTCTCATGACTACTCGGTGAAAATATTATAATGAATAAGCG
>BQNB010033901.1:0-51976 GCA_026074375.1 Tanacetum coccineum
TTTTTTTTTTTTTTTCTTTAGAAAAAAAAATTTGTTTTCTTTTTTTAAATACTCTCTCGCACTTTTTTAGTCATCGGTCTGTTTTTTTTATGAATGTCCGAACATTTAAAAAAAAAATTTAATTGTTTTTTTGCTTTTTTTTTTCAAAATATTCACTCACACTTTCTGAGTTATCGGTATTGTCGGGTCGACCCGACCCAGTCCGCCCCGACCCGTTCCTTTTTTTATTTACGAAATAGCCCCTCAAATATTTACGAAATACCCCCTCGCACTATGTGTTAAATTACGAAAACTGCCCTCATTTTAATTTTTTTTATAAAATACCCCTTTCCCCACTAGCGGTCGACCGTTAGTTTTTTTTTAGAATGCACCAAAACAGTGCTTTAAATCGGTCGTTGCTTAACGACCGTTAATTTTTTTTTTTTTACAAAAACATACTTTCTAACACGTCCAACCGAAAACACCGGCCGCCAAACATCCCGCAGCAGAGCGCGGGTGACCTAACTTGTTTTTTTAAATTAACTGGTCAAATTATTATGTACATAAATAAGCATATATGTATATATTTTTTTAAACGGCTTTGTTAGTATCAGTTTAGTGGTTACACTTAATAGGTGGGTTTTCAACCACCAACGGTATTTGGCCTTCAACTCTTGCAGCATAAGCTCCTGCGGCATAAGCCCATGTTTACTCCACTTCGAATCCGCTTGAGGAAAAACCCCATGAAAAGTCTTGAACCCGAGACCTCTTGAGTAACAACCCTTCAAAGTCACTTCTAGTTTACATAAATAAGCATAATTGTTAATCAAAATAATTATTTTTTAAAAATTTATTAATTGCTATCTACATATTTAGAAATTATTTTTTGGGTAAAGTACATATTAAAAAATAAAGAGGTGTTTAATTTAGCTTATTTAGTAGTTTATATTTAGCTTAAACTTTTAAATGTCAATGAGCTTAAATTTTCTTTTTATCAAGTTTTAGGTTATGCCTTAATTTTGTATCTATTCGGTTTGATGTTAACTCTTCTCGCTGTAGAAAACAAATGCAAAATTTTTCTTGAAATGCGAGTTTTCTGAAAGGACGGTGCCAAGTCAAAATAGAAACTTTGGATAACGATTGACCTATTTGTAAACAGACCGGGGAGATGATTTGCACACTTCAAAAAATGATTGACACACTCAAAATGTGTGTGTCATGACTATTATGCCCTTAAGATTTGCACACTCACTAAATGATGTAGGGGTATAAATGTTAAGACAACACACATTTTGATTGTGTCAATCACTTTTTGAAGTGTGCAAATCATCTCCCATTTGTAAAGGGGTAGGTTACAATGTTTTGACATCGATGGGACGTGTCTGGTTGAATTGGTTTCGGTAAAGAAACAACTGAAATTAAATCAGGTTTTATATTTTCAAAACTCGGTTAGACATGTCAGATTTGAAGTGACTTGAAACCCGGTTGGGTTTTGATTTTTTTTGTTTTTTTAACAACTAAAGCAAGTTAATTATATGTATTTTCTATTTAATTTTTTTACAAGTTTTATTTGTTAGTAAATGGTTTTTAGGCTCATATTATATTTATACAACTATTTTTTATCATTACAAATATTTTTTATTTTTTGTTGTGGAAGATCAGGTTGACTCGGTGGTCGAATCGGTAATCTTGTGACTCGAAAATGTCGATTAGAAACCCGGTTTTCAAAAGATTGATAAGTTATATTAATACCATCTAAAGTGATGCAAATACTTCTTTGTGTTTTTGTGTTTTTTATTTTTTTTACTTTTTTAATTTTATTTTTATTATAAAACTGTGAAATAAAAAAAAATATAGAGTTTGACAAGTTAAACGTATTAAACTGACAAAAATACGAAACATAAACTAATAAAAGAACTGTGCTGTACTTTAAATAGTGGGTCCAAAGGAGAGTTGAAAGTTGTAAAAAGTACAAAATGAGTGAACCAAAGGTATTTCTTTTTTTTGAAAAATACAACTCC
The DNA here is from genome assembly GCA_026074375.1 of Tanacetum coccineum. Lineage (NCBI taxonomy): Eukaryota > Viridiplantae > Streptophyta > Magnoliopsida > Asterales > Asteraceae > Tanacetum > Tanacetum coccineum. The sequence goes on from BQNB010033901.1 coordinate 2,001, forward strand.
CATCTAATGTTTTCAAAATTCTTACCTCTTCTTTAGAAAAGAAAAACCATTATCTTCTCTAAGAATTTGGAAACATAAAAACATGAAATTTTTTCTACAGCTAAACACCACCTAAGGGTGTGTTTAGCTGGGGAAAAATATCCTATTTTTCTAAGAAAATTTTCATTTGAGAATGAAAAAACTGAAAACTTGTTTAATTGCACATTTTTCCAATATTTAAAAAAAAAGAAATTCTCATTTTCTTAACTTTAAATAGAAAAGCAGAAAATCACATTTACTATTCTTCATTTCTAAAATAAAAAATATAACTCTCATCTAAACAAGTTTTTAAAATTCTCTCTTCTTTAAAGAAGAAAACTATTCTCTTCTTTAGGAATTTAGAAAAACATCCTAAATGCTGCTATAAAATCTCTTTAATTACGAAAATAATAAAAAAAAAGACGTTATATTTACCACTTTACAGGCTTGTTCACCTGCTTGTATTTGTTTTCCCTTGTAATTACAAAAACCCAAAAATCTTGGCTTAAAACACAAACCACCAAAATCGCACCTCTCTATCTCTCACACACAAACACACAGTAAAAAATATCAACCTCATAACACCTTTTCTGGATGCTAAAGTTTAATAACTCTGTGTGTGTGTGTAAAATTAGCTTTTCCAAATAAAACCTAATAAAAAAGTTAGTTAGAAAGTTAGTTGTTCGGATAAAAATGTCGTTTATTGGAGGATTGGTGCTTGGGGTAGTGGTAGGGATAAGTTTAATTGTTGTGTTTGTTAAGTCTGAGAATTCCAGATCTCTTCGTCGCTCTGCTCTTGTAAGTTTTTATTCTTTTCAATTCATTCATTTTAGTTTCTGTTTTGTTTGTTTGTAGATTTTACTTTGTTTAGATTTATACCACTACTAGTAGTAGCTTGTTTGTTTTATCAAAGTGTTTCGTAAGTTGTAATTATAAAGTGTGAAATGACGTCAAGGTAAACACTACTTTTATTAGCGTTTTCTATGTTTGTAGATTAGTTTGATTTATTATAGTAGTTGTATGTTTTATAAAAGCGTTTGGTAACGTAGCTGTTGTAGTAGTGATTATAAAGTGTGATACGATGTAAAGATAAACGCTTATTTTATTAGTGTTTAGAATAGGAGTGTTTAGATGAAATTCAAAGGTGAATGCTCGGCAAACAGACATTATAATCTTAATGAAATTCAAAGGTGAATGCTCGGCAAACAAACATGCTGGTTGGTAAACACGACCTATGTTAAAGTGGTCGGATAGGGTTTGAATTGTGTGAATTTTGTGTTTTACTATAAGTTTGTAGATTACCTGGATTCATATAGAGTAATTTGTTTAGGTTTGGCTTAGCTACTAGAAGTAGTAGCTTTTTGTTTTATAAAAGCGTTTGGTAACATAGATTAGTAATTAAAAAGTGCAAAATGACGTGAAGCTAAATGCCTTGTTTGTTAGGGTTTAAAATAGGAGTGCTTAAACAAAAATCTAAAGCTAAACGTTAGTTGCCAAAGTCCAAACACAAGCTATGTTAAAGTGTGTATATGTTTATGGATAGGGTTTGAATTGTGTACACATTTTATAAGTTGAAAACATTTAATGTTTTAAACATAGAAGGTATGCTTAAGCCTTAGGCTATGTGCGTGTGTGTTTGTGTGTGTGATTTGACTTGTTTGAAGTTGCTATGACTTGGGGGATTGAGATAGGTTAGGCGTAAGAAACTTTGAACCACATTTTATGTTTATGCGTATACGCGTGAGTCTAAGCATACAACTTTTATCATGCACAAACACATTACAATGCGCTCTTGGCTTGATAGTAATCTTGTTACTTGTGAACATCTAATCTAGGAGTTCGATTCACATTTATAAATACACACGCACGTGCATTTTTTTTACTAACCTCAAAATGTTTGATATATAAGATAAAAGGTATTCTAAACTTGGGTGTATGTGTTGAGATTACAACTTGGTTGAAGTTGATTTGAAACATAATTATATGGGAAGGGGCGAGATAGAGGTACTCTATGCTTAAGAATAAGGTCGGGCTTAAGAAACTTTGAATTACATTCTACGTTTATTTGAATAGGTGTAAGTCTAATCTTTGGACCTATATCATTCACAATCACACACACCCACACACATTATAGAGTAAATTACACGCATGGTCCCTGAACTTGTGATATTCTATATGATCCTTAAATGGTCCCTGAGCTTGTGATTCGTGTATGATCCTTAATTATTGGAACTTATGCCAACTTCTCTGGCATTTCGTAAAGTCGGTGGTCGAAACACCGTAAAAGCTAACTCATCAATTAAATTTAGTCTGTTTTGACTTTTACCCACCTTTCAACCTATAAACCCTGCCTTAGTATCTTTACTGATCCAGTCACCTGTTCAACCTTCACTCAGCCGCTGTTTCTTTTCCGCTGTTCATCATTTTGCCCACCATTGTTCATCATCTTCTGCGAGATGTAAATTCATTGATGCAACTCAGAATCAATTCAATATGAAACCCGATATATAATCAAAACAACAGCAATAACAAGAATACCCAATCCCACTGTGCTGGGTACTGGAGGTATGGTGTAGATAGGCGTACACCTACCTAAGGGCAGATAGACCTTTAAAATGACCTACCACTTATAAATTGTTGTGCAAAGTTGGTATATAAAAAGAATATTGTTTCATGAAATATCATAATGAAATCCAAAATAAAACAGTAATAAAAAATCAGAACATCCTTTGACAGTTGCATGTGTGTTTGTCTGCTTTTGGTTTGCTTTACAGCAAGTAAAGCCACCAGGTTCTTTCCGTGAGTTCGATTTGTATTTCTGATTTGTTATTAAATTTAGAACTTCCGTGGTGATTTTTGTTGTTGAAGTTTGTGATATTGCTCACTCATCACTGGAAATTTTATATTTTTCTATAGAAGTCAAGATTCTGATTAATTTATGAACCTATTTACACACATTCTTGGTTCACTAAAAAAACAAAACCAAAATATAAATCTTAAGGCGGCAATGGCCGGGATGGTGTGGTTGCAGTACGAGGGTGGCGGCTGGTCGGAGATTTGGTACAGTGGGAGAGGCGTGGTGGTAGAGTGGAGATGAAGGGGGTGTCTGGATGGGTTAAAGAGAGTAGAGTAGGTGGGTGCGGATGAGTTAAAAGGAGGGTAGAATGGTTGAACACACTAAAAAGTCGGTTGAGGTTTATTTTAATGAGTTTTGGACCACTGGCTTTATGAAATGCCGGTGTGGGGAGGTCTGGCAAAATTTCTGAGACTTGGGGATCATATGTGAAATCAGGCACATGTTCAGGGACCATCCGTATAATTTATTTCACATGATATAAGTAAGCTTAAATTTTTTGATCTTTCGCATAGAAGGTACGTACGTTATGTGTGTGTGATTTGACTTGGTTGAAGTAGATTCAAGTTTACACGAGGGCGACTTGTGGGCTTAAGATAGGATGGGCGTAAGAAACCATGAATTACACACAATTTGACACATTCCATGTTTATTTGCATAGGTGTTAGTGTAATCTATCGGCTTTTATCATTTACCAACACTCCCACTCTCTCTCCAGGCTCTATTATGTGTAACTATGTGTGTAATTTGTTCGATTTTGAACTGATATAAGTGCAAAAGGACCACGTAGGGACGTGTTAATGAAGTTCGGCATTTAAAAAAAGATTAGATTGATATAAGGTGGATGGATATGCAATTAGAAACGTTACATGTTAAAAAATACACTTCACATGTATATTTGTTATTTATATCTGTAATTAATCTTTGGGTTATAATATGTGATAAAGGCGACTACGATTGCGGCATTTGCTAGAATGACAGTTGAAGATTCAAAAAAGTTGCTTGCCCCTGAATTCTACCCTTCTTGGGTTGTTTTCTCACAGAGACAGAAGGTGATTTTTTTTATTCTCCCTGCTTATTCACTTTTTCTCGTGATTTTTATTTCTTGGGACTTATTGTTCTGCTTCTTTTTTCAGTTGACCTGGCTTAATGCTCATCTCACAAAGATCTGGCCCTATGTTGACGAGGTCAGTTTAGCAAGGCTTTTTTGTATTCGGTTCCTTATTTATATGATTTGTTATGTAGTGAATGTCTACTTTTTATTTTGAATTGCAAACTTCATACACCATGTCTCAGTTGGGACTTGAACCCACAACCATTTGGTTGATGGGACAACTATGTCTATGATACACCTTGGATACTGATGTGCTTGAAATAGTGTCTGAAAAATTCTGGTTATCTAAGGTAGTAGTAGATAATCAAATACAGAACTGATTACTCAAAATGATTATATGGCATGTAGCTTATTATGTGGTTTTGTATGGTTCTGTAGGCGGCGTCTGAACTTATAAAGGCTAATTTGGAGCCAGTTCTTGAGCAATACAGACCAATGGTACTGTCTGCTTTGTCATTTTCCAAGTTTACACTTGGCACGGTCGCTCCACAGTTTACAGGTTAGTCTTATGAAAAATTTAACCAATTGTATCATTTTTTTCATTTGTTTTTGAGTTTAGCCAAGACTTTGATTCGTCTTACTGGTTACATAACATGATCTATTTCAAGAAAATTTCACATATTCATGTTTTGTTTTTTAGGAGTTACAATCATCGAAGATGGATGTGAAGGAATAACTATGGAGTTGGAGATGAATTGGGATGGGAACCCTAGTATAATACTTGATATTAAGACCCGGCTTGGTGTTGGATTGCCGGTGCAGGTAATTCAGCTTGCCTAGTCTTTTTGTGCTACACATTCTTAATCTTATCCATGAAGCATCTTTTTCTCTGGCAAAGACAAATTATAAGCTCTTAGATTTGTTTCTTAAAATCAGTTGTTTCAGTTTGAAGTTGTAATAAGCAAATTTACATTGTCTGGCATGGTTGATTATGATTGTGTTTTTGACCAAATTTTGTCAAATATAATGAGATTTGGACAAACAGGGTAAATTTTTTTCAAGAAAACCGAGGGTAGATGTAAACTTACCTAAGCATCTCTAATTGGAGTTTTGTTTATTCAATTCTGAGCCTGATTCAGTAACTCTTGATAATCAACATCATTGTTAATGCCGCCAATATGCTATTACACCCCTTCACAAGCTGAAATTTTGTGTTGCTAATTTAGAATTTTATAATATGCGTAGTGAAAGATAATCAACATGTTTTTTTTCTCGTGATATATCCAAGGGGCACAAAGTAAATACAAACTTGACAATCTTATGCTCTTGTATAGGTGAAGAATATTGCGTTTACTGGTGTTTTTAGGTTGATATTTAAACCCCTAGTTCCCGAGTTTCCTTGTTTTGGAGCTGTATCATTTTCTTTGAGACATAAGGTACATCATTTTTCCCCTCAAGTTTTCCCTTTTAGTTATGCATCCTAGGGATATAGTAAATCATTTTGTTTTTTATTCTAATTTTTGCAGAAAAAGATGGATTTTACTCTGAAAGTAGTTGGTGGTGACATTTCAGCTATTCCTGGTGTTGCTGATGCCCTTGAGGTGTGTAAATGTTATGTATTTTTCATTATGTTATCTCTTTTGACTCTTTTGTAATTCTAATATGATATGCAAATTGTTTAAGTATCTTATAACTTGCACGTTGAGGTTCCATTTATTTGATCATTATTCACCACCCTCCATTTTATGGTTCTCGTATTCAGTTCCTGCACAACTCACATCCAGTAAACCAGACCTACATATACTTTCTAATTTCTTATAGTGGTAATTTGGACCCTTTTACTTTGGATGGACCATAGTGGGTTTTGTTTTACCCTCGGGTTAACCCAAGGGTAGGGGTATGATCTGTCTACATTCTACCTCCCCCATACCCTGCAAAGGCGGGATTGGGTGTCGTCGTTGTTGTTGTTGGTGGTAATTTGGACCCTTTTACTTTGGATGGGCTATAGTGGGTTTTGTTTTACCCAATGTATTTAGCACGCTCGTCTTGCCACCTACTGTTTCCTAATTCTATATAGATGGGATCCCGAACAAAAAATGATGAACAAACCTAAGATTTCTTTGTTGCAACTCCTTAATATCATTTTTATGCATTTGCTTAGAAAAGTCATCGTGTTTATGCAGAATACCATACGTGATGCTGTTGAGGATTCAATCACCTGGCCGGTTCGAAAAGTTATTCCCATTTTGGCTGGGGATTACAGGTACATGTTGCAACTTGCAAGATTCGAAGCTTCAGTTTTAACCCATTTACTTATGAATTGGCTAGCTCAGAAGTTATTTTTTAATTGGTCAAATGGGTTAAAAGTCAACCGAAATGTATTATTTTAATGCATATAACCTCCTAAATCGTTTTAGTTTAAGAATTAGATTGTTAGTGAAATATATAGTTTCTGTAATCGTATTTGGCAGAATTATTACTTAATTTTTTTTGGAGAAAATGTTATTTTGGGTCAACTAGACCCAAGTCACCCAACCCATGTTGGCCCATACCAAATATCCATTTTGACTTGTTTTACCCATCATATGTTGCTACCTTTACGCAAATCTGATGAAAAAAAATATTAGTGATTTAGTGAAAGTATACAAATGAAAACATGACGATTTTATCTGACATATGATGTTTCTTATCATTAGTGACCTTGAACTAAAGCCCGTGGGAACATTGGAGGTGAAACTTGTTCAAGCGCAGGGTTTAACAAATAAAGACATTATTGGAAAATCTGATCCTTTTGCTGAGTTATTTATCCGTCCCTTGCGTAATAGAACGAAAACTAGTAAAGTTATTGTAAGTTATCTCTTTCCTATACATTGTTTTCTCATTTTTCAGATAATTAAAGGTAACTTAACTTCTCTCTGTTACTTTATCTACAGAACAACGACTTGAGTCCAATCTGGAATGAACATTTTGAATTTGTAGTCGAAGACATATCCACACAACACTTGACAGTAAAAATTTATGATGATGAAGGGCTTCAAGCAGCTGAACTCCTTGGATGCGCTCAAGTACAGTTGAGTGCACTCGAACCTGGCAAAGTGAAGGACGTATGGATAAAATTGGTTAAAGATTTGGATATCCAGAGAGATAATAAAGATCGAGGGAAGGTGAGCACTCTCCATTATTGTCCTCAATAGCAAGCATGACAATACAATCATGAAATGTGAAGGTGGAAAAGAAAAGTGTGTTGGTCGGACAAGTTGAGTAACTAGAATTATTTATATTGTTGATTTAGATTCTTCTTTGTTGCAATGTCTTCTAGGTGCACCTGGAGCTACTATATTGCCCATATGGCATGGATAACGGGCTTACAAACCCGTTTACTTCCAACTTCACAATGACATCCCTAGAAAAGGCCCTTAAAAGTGGAGATACCGGAAATGGCGATTTAGAAAGTAAAAAGAAATTTGTAATTGTAAGAGGAGTTCTTTCCGTTACTGTGATATCTGCTGAAGACTTGCCAGCTACAGATCTTCTGGGAAAATCTGATCCTTTTGTTGTGCTCACTATGAAGAAAACCGGGATGAAAAACAGTACTAGGGTACTTTCACCTCTTTACTGAGCAAACCTGTGAATACGATATGCATCTCTGTTTTAAACCGATTGTTAGATTATCTTTGTTCTTATAAAGTAATTACATGTATGTAGGTTGTGAACGAGAATTTGAACCCGGTTTGGAATCAGACTTTTGACTTTGTCGTCGAGGATGGGTTACACGATATGCTTGTCGTAGAAGTATATGATCATGATACATTTGGGAAGGTATACATAATTACATTTTTTCCCAGTCAATAATTATGTTGTTTTATATTTGATCGTTAGAGGTGGCAATTTTGAACCATCTACTTATGTTGGGGAGAATATGGGTTGTATGTTATTCAAATGGGTCAAAGGGATTGGGAGTTGCCTAAAGGGTATATCTAATGCGTAACTTGGAGGTTTTATGCATAAAAGATACGGAGTAACATTTTTGAGGGACTTTACTTTTGACTATTTTTTCATATCATCCGTTTGACCCATCGAAGATAAAACATAAACCGAAGGGATCAAGGGAAGAATTGATAAATAAATGGGTGAAAATAGCAACCTCTAATAATGTACAAGCATGTGAAATGGGTGAATCCTTAGTAGACATATTTTGAACGGTTTCAAAACGGTTTATGTGCAGGAGTATATTGGAAGATGTATTTTGACACTAACAAGGGTCATATTGGAAGGAGAATATAAAGAGTGTTTTGTACTTGATGGTGCTAAATCCGGCAAACTCCATTTAAACCTCAAATGGATGGCGCAGCCAATTTACCGTGATTCTTAGCGCGTTTGAACACCATCATCCAGAAAACTTTATGGTACACATGATGTACATAATCTTTGTGATTTTTGTGGTACAAACAAAGATTATTTATGTAGAGTTTGAAGATAATAAGGGCATACATTTGTTGAGTAGCAGCATTTTGGTTTTGTATTGTATTACCTCAGTTTTTGTTTTCAATCAGTTATAATTTTAAGTTGATGAATGATTTTCGATCAAGGTATGCATTATCGTAGTTTTTTTTCAAACAATGTTTTTAATCTGTTTCCTCGATCCCGCTTCAACGGGATTGGGTATTGTTATATGTTTTTTTGATCTGTTTGTTTCCTGTAATTATTATTATCTTTCTAGCTGAAGCCAATGCTGTTATGAATTTACATTTGAACTGCCATAAAAAGAACAATCCAACACATAAAAACATGCTTAGCAACCTGCAATCTTCTACAAATGATAGATTAGGATGCAAACCGATGCCCATCCAATCCGACTTTGTTGGAAGACAAGCTTGGTTATAAAAAATGAGCAATTGGTATTGAATGGAAACTTCATTAGAAGTTTTACGAATACGTGTATTAGAAAAGTGAGAATAGAAAAGCACCTGGAGCCTGGAGGGCTGGAGATGATCGGTTTCGGATCAAAACGGAGATTGATTTCGTCGAAGACCAGGAGATGTTGCTCTGATAAGTTGCATGGGATGTAACAGATTCTGCTGTTTCCTCAAAAACTGGATGACTAGTTCTCTTGTAATTATTGGAAAGTAAAAAGAGTGTTTGGGATTGTGTTTTAAAATCATATTACTGGTATGTTAGTTGAAACGGAAAGGCTTAAAAATTGTGACTAATTATGTGTCTAATAGATGTGACAATAATTTATTGGTATGTGAAGAAGCGGGTCTCTCTGCTGTCTCTAACATAATGCTAACACATATGTTTAGGCATATTATTAGGCATACGAGTTAGGCATCTCAATCGGTGCTCTATTTGAAACACAGTAATAATAATAATAAGTTTTGAATAAACTGCCATTTTTATTGGTGAGGTCTTGGGTGAATTTGACTCCCAAATTGTTCCATCCAAACACTTCTTGACCTATTTCAAATTGCAGTGTAGATAATAAGTCACAGAAATCAGAGTGGCGCAGCGGAAGCGTGGTGGGCCCATAACCCACAGGTCCCAGGATCGAAACCTGGCTCTGATATTATTTCAAGAGTGGCTTCCGTACTTTTTTTTTCTCTACACAAATGTTCCTTAAGAAATGGAGCAATGTTACTTCTATACGATATGTGACGAGCAGAAAATCCCATGAATACAGCTGATGCTGTGCACGGTGCTGAGTGTATCCAATACTTTTTTAAATCTTCCCTGAGTCCTTCAGCCACTGATAAATGTTTCTTTCTCGAGCACTCAATATTTGTCAGTTTTAGTTTCTCGCTAAAGATAAAGAGCATGCAATTGCAAGTAAAATTAGCATTAGAAGCATAATGAAAGCATGTTCTATCCAAAATACGAAAATAACTCAGGTGCTTATTTGGATGTAGATGTAGGCGATTGCAGTGATAGCAAGAATTGTCAAAGCTACAACATTTACAAACAGTTCAGTATTCTTCATGGTTCCTAGAGAAGGCAACAAGTTACCCATTACAGCACATATGCAGGCAGAACTGCTTACTTTTGCTAGCTGAGCTTGACGGTGAGGTATGGTGGCATTCAAGTCCATAGAGAATTTTATTGCTATAGCTATAAGTATTAGGATTGTAGCATTAAGAGCAAAGAATTTGCAAGGAAATCAGAACTTTTTGTATCTAAAGCCATGTAAGGCATCTATGGTCATGGCTATGCCACAGGCCAAAGCTGCTCCTACACATGGCATCGGCTCATTAAGAGAGCCATCTGCCTTGCAGCCACCATTAACCATCTTCTCTAATGTTGGTCTTTCCTTTCTGTTTCTTAAATTGTTGTAGATTGAATTATAAACTAGTTTTAGTAGTAGATGGATAGGTTTTCCAAGGCGCGCGAGTCTTTGACTCAGATGCGCGTCCTTACTAAGGTATTTCTGTGACCATTTCCGACATTTTCCCAAGCCATCCCCAAGATGTGTACCTCGTGAGGTTTAAACTTGAGACCTCATGTGAGAACGTCAGTGTCTAACCATTTCAGCTCTTTGGTGATGGTTTTCAGATTAACTAGTCTTGGTCTAATTTAAATGCGAAACTTATCACATTATTTGGAAGCAAAACTAAAAGAACTGTACAGAATTTGATCAAGAAAACAACACCCAATATTTACATTAGTCACATAATCCAACGTTCGACCCACACAATAAAGAATGATAACAAACAGACTAAAGTTTTAGAATTCCAAATCGCCTTTTATACAATTGCAACTACAATCTTGACTAAAAAGTGGCACACCAACTTCTTAAAAAGGTTCTAAAACACCCTAAGATTCAGACACACGAAAGCTTCTTCGAGCTCAAAGAATGGGTAGGTAATAATATCTCTATAGTTTAATACATTCTGCTAAATTAAACTTGAAAACGATTGCGTTAAAACATATGGCACGTCAGCAAGGGGCCCACGTTGACCAGCCAGGTCATGGATATCCCTCACTATGTCAAACACTGCCTCTGGTTGAGCTAACTTGAGGGCGTTTTCAGACATTTTCTTGAGCTCGTCTGCATTTGTGCTGAACCATCCAGCCACAATCCGAGCTGTCTCCTTTGGACTTCGGGTAAACACACCCGCCCCATTGCCCACCACGTATGGGACGTTTCCCTTTTCCTGTTGGTTCAAAATGAGATATTATACATAACAGTTTGGACAATTTGTTCAAACTCGGATAAAAAAAGGTGGTAATTTATGGATTATGAGTCGATTTTGGTTGGGTATATCCCAAACTGGTCAAATAAGAAAACCGGAAAAACCCGAAGTTCTGAATATGAAAAGTCTGAAAACTAGCAATATATAAATGTAGAATTTACATACTTGTCCTGGAATATAGTCATTAAGGATGATAGGAAGTCCTCTAATCAACGCCTCAGCGATCGTGCCAGGCCCCGCCTACATGATCGAGTGATAATACGGTTAGAATATATGCAAGAGGCAATCACGCAGAATTAGAACCCCTAGATGCAAGCTTTTTAAGGAATTATATGATTTATGCAACTCTAACTACTCCGGTTCCTGATGAGAATATTAGGGAATAAATCTTACCTTGGTTATAATGCAGTCACAAGCACCCATCCATTTTTGCATTTGTGTTTCAAATCCTCTAATCTGTGAAAGAAAGAACAATGAAATTTAATCACGGTTTAGCCTAAGAAAACTTGGGAAGAGATCAAAACAAATCAGCTTTTTACGGGTCAAAATAAGAAAGGCAGATAACTTTTTGCATAAACTGATTAGGAGGTTTTATGCAATAAAATAACACTTTAGGCGACTTTCAATCTGCTTTAACCCGTTATATTTTAATTATCTTTATACTTTTTGTTACCCATTAGAAATAAAAGAAAGCCTGTTTCCACCAATCATAAGTAAATCATTCAATATATCTAGCAGTATAATCTTTATTACCTTTACAGGGATCTTCCACTCTAAAGACTCGAGTGAAGAAGCTAAAGACTTGTTTCGACCACATATCACGACCATTTGTCCCAATGGCTTCCCTGTTTCTTTATCAAATAAAGATTCTGCAAGAGCCTTTGCTGTTTTCTTCACGGGTCCCATCCCTTCACCACCTCCCATTAACAAAACAGCAGGCAATACCGGATCCAGTTCTAGCTCTACTCGCAAGTCATCCTGTAAAACCCCAATTTAACCCATGAAAACTTGAACTACCATAAACAAGCGGAATAATTGTAAGAACCTGTTGGTACCTTTTTAGGCAATCTGCCCAAAGAAACTAAGAAGAAAGTAGTTACCTTGTTGAGAACAGCACGAGCGAAAGAGGGTCGAACGGGTAATCCAAAAACACGTACTTGGTTTTCTTCAAGACCATCAAACAAAGCCCTCTTCGCTACCTCTTCCGAAGGGCAGTAGCATCTTTTAACCCGTGGGTTAAACCTGGTTAAAACAACAAGAATATGAATATAATTTTTTTGGATTAATACTGTAATTAGGTGTAACTATAACGGGAAGCTAATTATGACTTTACCATGTCCGGTGGCATGTATTAAGATCTGTAATTACAGTCACAAAGATGACTTTCTTCTGTAATCCTTGCCATTTAAGTACCCACAAAGGAATATGTTGCATAAGAGGATGAACACTGATTATAATGTCCGGCTTGTACTCCATTAAACCCGCCTCAACCTCCCTTCAATTCAAGATTTTACCATATATTTTAGAAGTCAGCAAACACAATAAATATTAAGGAAATAGATCAATACAGGTTTCATACAAAGCGGATACTTTTTATGAGCGTCAAAACAGGTCAGTATCCAAACTTTTTGAATTATACATACAAAATAGTGTTTTGATTATGATTAAAACATTATTTCGATCAAGCAATTTATAAGATTTATGCTAAATACAATTCAAATGCCTTACGACCAGTCCAACCTGTTTGTTTTAATTATAACTTGTAACCCGTTAGACATAAAACATAACCCACTTATAGGTAAAAGTATTAATATTGTGATATCTACAGATCTACTTATCAAGTATCCTGTACTAACACAAAAGAAATTACATTTAACGACCATTTCACATCTTGTAGACAGATTAAAACTACATTGTGCCAAAGAATCATCAGGAACAAAAAGATAAAAGTTTTAGTTTGTTTATCGATGATGACAAATGTGGTAAGGATGTTTGGAATTGTGAAGACAATAACCAAGTTGCTAAAATATATTATATAAGGAGTCATGGGATGAGGCTTGATACATACTTGGCATAAAAGGCGGCAAGGGCAGCAAGATAAACACCATGTATCCATCGAGGAGAAGTTCCATGAAACGCTACGCTCCAAAGTTGAACGTGTTTAGCCATGAACTTGTACTGATTTTCCATGTCATTTAATGGCCAGCCTGTGTATTCTTTCCAAACATCCTTCACAAATATCTACAAAACCCGAGTGAATACTGTTAAAATCATGAAAACAAGATACAAAAGTATGAAAGTGACATTTCTTTTGGATTTTGGACAAATCACAGGACACACGCACCTTAGGACTATGGCGTAAGTTTGTTCAGGATAAATTTTCACTCCTAAAAAAATGATGTCACTTTTTTGCGTTTCTTGATGGTGAAAAGATTATGTCGACAAGTCCTTTAAAAAACATCACACAAATCGTTCTACTTTTCCTATTGATTACTTTGAGCAAGTCTAACCAAAAAGCTAACGATATTAATAACAATCTAAAAAACTTGATGCTTTTACTAACAATTTTCAACGCTAACAAAATTCAAACATTTCACTGAATAATACATGTGATCAACAACATAGACATCTACACAAAAAGTGAAAGAAACTTGTACCCTGTATTCATCACCAAATTCCATCTTAAATGCATCACGAATCGCCTCAGCAGAAGCCCGATGACCACCACCCGTATCACTCATCAAAATAAGCACATTCTTAGCTCTATCAGCACCAAGCTGCACCATTTCCATGGTATCACCTTCCTCATGAATATCATATCTCAATCTTTTCTGCCCATTACTACTCCCACCACCAAAACCATAAACCCCAACCCTTTCAAACACCGCTTTTAACGAGTTTTTCGGCGAAGCTACCATCATCACCATATTTCACCACTACCACCCCCACCTATATATATCTTTTCTCCAAGAAAACAAAGGGCCCTTATATTATTATTAAATTCCAAAACAAACCAAGAAGTTAAAACATGTAAAGATTGGATCTTTATATATTTTTTCTCCAAGAAAACAAAAACCCTTAAATATTTTTATATTTCAAGACAAACCCACAAAGGAAAACAAAAAATACTGTATAAAAATATTTTTATACAGTTTCCTTATAAAAAACATAAATTTCAAGAAACACGCAACAGAGACATAAACTTTAAATATCTTCTTTATTAATGAATGTTTCAAGAAACTAATAACGACCCACTTGTTAAAAAGTTGAATCAAACTTGACCCACCGGAGAAACACTATTTTCCGGCGAAAAAATATTTTCCGGCGAATGTTTGCTGACAGTGAAAAAGACAGGGAAAAATGGTTGGTTTTTTAATGTTAAAATAGTGACGAATGAAAGAGGTTTATGCTGGAATGATACTTTTTTGTTGTTGTTTGAGGATTTGAAGATGAGTTTATGGCCGTACGATTTGGGGTTTGAGTTCCGAATATAGTTGAGATTCGGATCTTTTGTTAGTTTATTTTGTTGTTTCTTGCTTCATTGGTTTAAACATGTAGTTTATAATTAGGTCCTTGTAGAATGCAAAAAGTTATGGGTTGATCATTTAAACGTGACAATAACAACAATACTCCATCATATGGATGCAAGTAGGGTTTAGCATTATAAACCGAGGATCGAACCGAATCGAGAAACAGGACCGGAACGGAACATATTTCGATCTGGTCCTCGGTCCACCCTTTTTCTCATGTTCGTCTTACGCACAATTGAATATTATGTTTTATTGAACCGGATCAACTCGGACCGAACATTTCAGTCCGGTCCTCGGTTCAGAGTTTGGACCAAATCGGTTTTCGATCTCGTATGGTCGGGTCTTAGTCGGTCCGGTCCGGTATGGTTTTCGAACCGTGATCACCCCTATATGTGAGATAGCTAGGATTTTGAAAGTTATACAGTACGAAGACTAACTCCGACATAATTATTTTAACGTAAGGTTTGGCTAAATCTGTTTTTAACGTTATGCTTTGTTACTGTTTTATCCATGACACAAATGCCTTTAGTTTGGAGTGTGTTAAACTCGAGGTAAAGCTTGAAACCATAACAAGTACACGGTTACGTTACAAAGTCTGATAGGCTTTAGCAAGAATCTGTGCAAGTATGATAAATCGGATAAGTGTGATGTAAGGTATAGTAGAATTCATGAAGTGTGGTCTAATTCTTCACCTTAAAACTTACATTTTGAGCTAATATATAGGGAATACATCTACAAATTTACATGAAACACAAAACTTAAGCTAAACAATTATCACACTTCCCACCCATATGGTATGATATATGATTATTTGGTAATCGATTTTTTGATACAAGTACCATCATGTACTTGCCATGTGAGGGTATTTACTCACAATGGTTGTTGGCTAAGAGCAATAGGTATGGTGGCGAGCAAGTTCGCCGTTTCCGACGTGACAACTCGCCATTTGCTCGTCACCACCCCAGCCACTTTCGTCGTTGCTCGCCGTTTGGTGCTTCGCCGAGAAAGTGAGGAACAAAAAGACAAGTATCCATTGGTTTGGGTTTAAAATGTATCCGTTACATTTTATTAAATATTTTTTTAAATTATACCCACTTTTACACTATAAATATTACCTCACTTTAACAAACTTTTACACAACTACTCTTTCAAAACACTTCATCTTAACCAATAAACATGAGTGATTCAACCGGTGGTATGACCGATCTTGATGATATGGAAGACATGGAGATGATTACGCAACAACTTCGGTATGAGCAATCGTTGCAAGAACAATAAGCCGAAAGTTCAAACAGTCGTAACTACATTTACCGTGAACGTGATGTTGCTGAAGAACGTTTGATGGTCGACTATTTTGGTGATCACCCAAAATATTCGGCGTATTATTTTAGAAAACGGTATCGTATTAGCCGTAAACTATTCTTAGAAATAATCGCAGTTATTGAAACTTACATTCAAACTGTTGATCCTCTTCCCCCGCATTTTGATTTCTTTAGAGTCCGACCCGATGCTACAGGTCAACCAAGTTTTAGTGTTATTATGAAATGCACATACGCCATACGCCAATTGGCATACGGCGTAACACCTGATGCATTAGATGAATATTTACAAATGGGTGACCATTGCGCACGCGCTTGTCTAGATAATTTTACTATGTGCGTTATCCAATTGTTTATGCCCGAGTTTTTAAGAAAACCTGACTTCAATGATATTCAAAAGTTATACAACGCACATAACAATATTCATAGGTTTCTGGGAATACTTGGAAGCATTGTTTGTATGCACTAGGAATGGAAAAATTGTCTGAAAGAATGGCACGGGCAATTTGCGAGAGGTGATAAAAAAATACCCAACTATAATGCTTGAAGCCGTTGCGTCATACGATTTGTGCATGCATTTTTTTGCGGTAGCGGGTGTGAATAACGATATAACCGTTTTGAATAATTCTCCGTTATTTGACGACCTTCTTGATGACATCGCCCCCGTGGCTCCTTTTGAAGTAAACGGAGTTACATTTCAACAAGGGTATTATTTGGCCGACGGGATTTACCCACAGTGGTCATCTTTTGTCAAATCATTTTCGGTTGCAAATTCAGAGAAAAATGCAGTATTTAAACGGAGACAAGAAAGTGCTCGAAAAGACATTGAAAGAGCTTTTGGGGTCCTTCAAGGACGTTGGCATTTGTCAACAAGCTACGCAAAGTCATGTACACATGCATTATATTGCATAACATGATTTTAAAAGATCAAAAGTATGCAATATCTGAAATGAACGAAATTTATATTTGTCCGCAACCAAATATATTACGGACATGGGTCGAGCGATGCGCAGTGCACCGGAAGAAATCCAAAGAACTCCGTGATAAACAAACACACGCAAAGCTTCAACGAAATATCATTGAGCATGTTTGGCAACAACATCTACAAAATCAACAACAAAATTAGTTTATTTATAATTTGATGTATTGTTTTTAATTTTCGCATTGGTTTTTAAATTTCGTATGTTTTATTTATTATCGTATTGTATTTTGTATTTTTATTTATATGAAATGAATTTAGTTTGTTTGAGAAAATGAAAAATAAAATAATTGTGGGTGGGTGAGGCCCAAATGAGGAGGTTGATGGTATGTTATGAGTGAAATGATATTTTGAAATGAGAGTGTTAAGATGATATGACATATTTGTGAAAAGAAATACAATGAATTTGACCACAGGACTACGATACATATGTTGAGTCGTTTATGGTTATTTTCTTTAGTTGAGTGGCCAGATACATATGTTATGGTATACTATAAGGACCAAAGTGTAGTTGAAACCTATTTAATTATAAATTTGACAAATGGAACCAGCATCTTTTTAAAGCATATGAAGTTATGAACCATTAGTCTGATACAAACTATGTGACTAATATTATAATCACGCCCTTCTATTTTGTGTACGTTTGTATTTTACCAAAAAAGTCATATTGTTTAATGTAATTGTATCATTCAAAAGAGGCGTAGATTGACGAAAACATCCTGACCTCGGGTGACTTTTGGCACCGGTCGTCGTCCACTCCAAAAAATAGCTCCGAAAACTCTTTTGGCTTAGCGAAACACCAACCGGAGTGAGCACAAGTTGATACTTGAACCCGTGACCTATTATCCAAAAAATCTCCCCTGTTGACCCATAATTACCAAATCAGCCAAAACGCTTTCGGTTAAAGTAATTGTATCATTACTTTGACGTAATGTTTATGAAGATGTCTTTATATAGTGCAATACGTTTCTTTCATATGTATGGAAATATGGAATATGATGACATCGATGTGCAGTAGTGGTTAGATATAAGGTAAATGCTATAGAATACCAAGCTACTTTTCATTTTAACCCGTTTTGAACAACCTACTTTTTTATTACCGATATTACCAAGTTACTTTCAAATTTTTGTTCAATATGAAACACTTCTCCATCATATTATCCACGTCGATTTTTTTTTATTTCCACATCATATTATTTTCAGACGTGGCACCGGTTCAATAAACCCGGTTTTCTATCCCGGTTCACACTAAACCAAACCAACCTTTTATAAACACTTTATTTTCCCCCTTTTTGCATCAAACCCTAATTTCCTCCCACTCCTGCGATTCCTCCCACACATAAACCCTAATTTCCAAAATCATTGAAATCCAAAAATGTCTTCATCATCTTCCATTTTTTCAAACATTGGAAATAAGAAGGAATGTAAATGTCGTCTTCCCGTAATAATATTAACATCTTGGACATAAAATGATACACCAGCCAAAAGATTTGTTGTTTGCCCAAACGCTACGTAAGTTAATTTAATTTTAGTCAAGACATTATATGTTTACTAAGTGAATTATGTTTTTTTTGTCATGAAAACGGGGTCAAGAAGTGTAGCTTTTGGATTGGTATGTTGATGTTGTAGGAACAAGAAAAGAGTGGTACAGGACCCACTTGTAATGAAACTGTACAGGCTTATTAATCCATCTCAAAGGATGCAGAGGAACTAGAAACTGAGATAAGTAGCCAAGTATGAAGTTGCCTCTTTCACTTGAAATGCAGACTATGAGGGATGAGCTATGTAGTTGATAAATGTCAAAAGAAGAAAAGAAAGTCATTTTTCTGGAGTCAGCTGTGATCCTGTTTGTTGTAGTTTGGTTTGTATCTTCCATGAATTAAGGTTGCATTGTCTTAGATTTGGTTAGTTTAAACTGGGTGGTAGTAGAACTTTTGTCGTGTTCCATGGTATGCCTATTTTGTAACAAGATCCCATTGTGATGTTTCAATGGAATGTTTGAAGGTTCTATATGTTATACAATATTGTTGGTGAATTTTTATATCATAGAATTTTTCAAGGACAGGTATTATAATTAAGGGGAAAGGTTCTGCAAATATGTAGACAAACATAACATTCGGCATTTTTACTCCTACCATGAAGAATTGAAAACACATACATATTAGATATAAAGCCTTGATATAATAAGAAATAGGTCTGAATATTTCATGAATAAAGGTGGTTGACTGCAAAGTTTTTTACAAAAAAGGGCACAAAACTGTGTCCACATGCCTTTGTCCACCTCTACATAAAGATCCTACAAATCCTTACAATAACTTAAACATCTTAAACATTCATTCATTACATTAAAAGCTGCTAATCAGATTCAGAAATATCAAATGCCTTCTCAGGGGTTGATCCAGTTCCAAATTGTCAAATTAAAAGCTTGCTCATTTGTTGTTTTGCTCATCTTTTGATTTCCACGGTTTTATTAACAATAATCCTGACCTCATCCACATATGACTGATCCATCCATTTTTGCCTGTTTCTTTTCTTAGAAGGTGTTGCTGCAACATTGCTTCCCTCATCCACTGGTGCTTTCCCTTTGACATCTTCATTTGCTGCAACATCTTCATTTGCTGCAACATCTTCATTTGCTGGCTGTTGGGTTGGTTCAGCATGTATCACAGATTGTTGGGTTGGTTGAGTAGGGTTATCTTGAACAACAATATCTTCACCTTCTTTGTTACCCTCATTACCATCTTCAGTCCAATGCATTGGACGTGTCCAATCCATCTGAGCCTCCCACTCTTCTTCTTCTCTACACCTCCTTGCATATTCTTCTTCCTTCCTTGCTTTTTCTTCCATGAATTCTCTAAAAATTTCTTCATCATGTGCCAATTGTTGTTCCTGTATACACTCTATTTAGAATATTTGACAACTGAATAAAGCTTTATTAGGATTGATATGTACCTGTTTATCTGTTAAGTGTCCACCACATGTATTTATGTAACCAGTCCCACCTCCTCTTCCACCCCTCCTACTAGATCTTCCACCCCTTTCCCACGATCTTTCCACCCCTTCCTGTTCTTGCCGACCTCTACCTGTTCCATCACTTCTTCATTGTTCTCGGCGCTGGTCTTACTACTTACCCACCTCCTCTGACACCACCTACTACTACCTCTGCTTCCTAAACCACCTCTAGATGCAGTTTGACCAACAACAGGTTGGCTCTTTCTCCCAGGTTTTTTCCTTTCTACTTGTGGTTTAGGTTGTTTTTCATTTTTACAAGTTGCCTTATTGTGACCCTTTTCCCAGCAATTTTGACAAGTCATTTGCCTACCTCCCCTACTGATTTGGGTGCTATGGGTGGTATTGGTAGTTTCTGTTGGGCATTTGATTCTTTGCTTTTTTGTTCCCTGGATCCTTCTACAAATTGGTGGTAATGGTGGTTCATTATTTGTTCTTTTCCAATACTTAGATCCAATCACTGGTTTATAGAAAACTGATATGCACTAAACCAGGCCTCTTGACTATACCAGTTACTTACACCTTGATCTATGTCTATGTTCAGATGCATATAGGCAGCTACAGCATGAACACAAGGGACACCACTTAATTCCCACATTCTACAAGAACATACCTTATTCTGCAGGTTAACTCCAAAACTATCATCACCCTTTCTTACTTCCAGCACTTGGAATCCACTAGGAACCACATCCCAATACCTGATTCATATAAATTTTACAAGTTATATTTAGAAACCTATTTTAAAAAGTCACAAAAAAAGTATGAGAATGTTGCATACCTTTGTTTATCTTCAATAACTCAGCCTTTTCCTACTGCTTGGTTTGCGTATACTGTCTTTCCCAAACTAGATGTTAACTTGTTCATTTCAAACAGCCTCTGCATTATGTATAATCTAATCTCTTCCAACATTGTAATGATAGGTTTACCCCTTGGAACCAATATAGCTTTGTTAAAACTTTCACTTATGCCATTCTCAAAAGCTGCACACCTCCTATCCATTTCAAAAAAAGCTCTGGACCAAGTATTTGGATTTCTTTCAACCAGATAGTTATAAGCTAAGAGGGTTTATCCTTTTATTGTCTCCATGCGTGCTTCAAATGCTCTTCCTGTGCACTAAGAGTACTTATAGCTGCATACAAAATAGTGCTTTTGTAGTTGCAACTCCACTAAACTTCTTCTTAAAATTGGCAAATAATATGCCCTTGTGCATTTTCTAGTGCTCAGCTTGTGGTAAGAAACTCATGTACAAGCATCAAGAAATCCTGATTAATAGCAATGTAATGATTAGAAACAAAAACAAAGAACTACAAAAGAAGGATCAACATGTGCAATTCATTACCTTTTGAGAATCAGATATGATGGTAATGCCTGTGCCATCATTCAATGAAAGATCATCTTGTAGAAGAGACAAAAACCACATCCAGTTCTCTGAATTTTCAACTCTTACTACAGCCCATGCAATGGGATACATTTGGTTGTCCGCGTCTCTTCCCATGGCTTTTAGTAACTCACCCTTACATGTATGCTTCAAAAAGCAACCATCTAACCCTATGACATTCCTACAACCTGCCAACCATCCATCTTTTACACCCTTAAAGCAAAAGTAGATTCTTTGAAGGTAGACTTGCATTATCTGATCCACATCCCAACCTCATGTAGGTCCCGGGTTTGAGTCTAAAATAGATTGCATTGTAGTCATAATGTCTACTATAATGCTCAATTAGACACCACCTTCCGTGATCAAATAAGCCCTTGCTTGCTCTCCTTTATTGTCCTAAGCTGACATCAATCATAAACTGTTATTTTTCATTATATCTTGCTTTCATTTTATTTAAGAAATAAATGGTCAAGCTTTGATAGCTACTGTATATTGTAGTGCAATCCATTTATAAGTTTACATAGTGATCCCAAGTTGTAATTCATAACATCACCTATGATCTGAAAGAGTACTTTATTGTAAAGATATGCTCATAACTCATCAATGATGTCATACAACCTAACATGGACAATAGAAGTGTTCTTTGTCTAAGAGATTTGTCTTTTTTGTCCTATTTTGGGATTGAATCCAGAAGTTGTTGACTAGTACCCCTCAACAGAAGGATTGTTGTGCATTCACGCTACTTCGCTAAAATCTGTTCTCTAACCTGTACACCCTTGTTACTCTTCTATCCTTCTTAACCCTTCTTAACCTACTTCTATTTTACTTGATTGCTACTAACCTCCATCCACTATACTATCACTGTAATTTTCTATTCTTGTACCTTTAATTCACTTGCACATCTTTCCTTCATCAAGGATTTTTCCCACAAAAAACCAAATAAACTCACTCAATCATTCTTCACATATACCACATCTGTATTAACAATGGGCCACACTTAATTGGTAATAAGAGCTAATTTTAACTGGTGTTGGTATGGAATTTAATATTTCATTCCAAAAACTTGTTTTCTAATCTTCTCCCAAGGTATTTTAGGGTCAATTGTAGGATAATTCATCCCTTTTTAATCTTAAACTACATATTCTATTCCCCTCATTGTTGTGGGTATTACCTTGGGTATATCATCAACTTGTTGCCCTAGAGTTAACCTCTAATTACAGCCCTAGTGGTAACAAAGCTTATTTAGGAAAGCCATCATGTGTACTAAAGTCCTTAATGACTACTTTATCATACAGCTCAGTTTGAAAGTCAAAACATTTTCTATATCTTCATCATCATCACAATCATTATACATCACTATCATTTTCTATATTTTTCTACATTTGATTCCTGAGTTTAATGAAAGACATCACTCATAATCAAATTGTTTTACATAAACAACATCCACCACATTACCATTTTCATACCAAGCCTTTAAAACATGGCCTGAACCATCTTTATTGAGTTACAATCTTTTATTCCTTAGGCCAAAGATGTACCAGTTTACCAATTATACAACCTTTTTATCGTTGTTTGTAGCATTGGACTAACTTTTTTCACAATTTCAACATAGAATGTCTAGTGACATACCGTCGATATTGATTGTCATTGATTTCCCTTCTACTACACTTTCTGGTAAGTCAAGGGCTCGGTAATGAAAGACCATCGTATTGCAAGTAAAATGGTGAACACTTACCTTGTTTATTCGCTTTCGATGTCTTTTATTTTTCGTTTTTGGTGGACCTGAAAGAATAATACATTAAACCAATATTATGGTTCATACAACAATTGGGTTTACAAAATTGACATAATTGTGTAAACCATACCACTAGACATAATTGAAACACAAGAAAAGCATCAATTAGGGTTAAGATCAGATTGAGATAAAGTGTTTATAAAAGGTTGGTTTGGTTTAGTTTTGTGAAGGGATAGAAACGGTTTATTGAAACCGGTTGCCACGTCGAAAATAATATGATGTGGAAATAAAAAAAAAATCGGACGTGGAATAATATGATTGGAGAAGTGTTTAATATTGACAAAAAATTTTTAAAAAAGTAGCTGGAATATCAGTAATAAAAAAGTAGGTTGTTCAAAACGGGTTAAAATGAAAAATAGCTTGGTATTCTATAGCATTTACCCTTAGATATAAGCTAGTCCGAATTTAAACATGTTCACGTGCTTTTTGTTTTACACAAGCAATTGAAGAAACACACAAATCTTGGCTAAGACAACAAAGCTTAAGATATTTAGATGTTTGTTCTTAAAATATATAATTTTGAGTAAAGTTATTTTATGATTTTGTAGAATAAGATGCTTGGATTAGTGGTAAACTTTTGATGAGATTAACTATAACATATACTCTTAATAATGCTCTATAAAGCATTATCAAAGCTTATCAAAGTTAAGAGATGGGTTGATAAAATGATAGAATACCAATACATTTTTCATAGAAAGAATCTCGAAAGCTTTAGATAGGGGCGCAAATTCAGTTAACAGTTCGGGTTGGTTTGATAGTCCGTCTGGGTGAGTCGTTTCACAAACAAGGAAACAGTTTTCAGTCAACAGGAGAGCCCGAAACCGTTCAGGCACGAACATGAACCGGATTTGGAACCGGTTTGGGTTATCGGTTCATTGCCGAACCGGTTTGCCGGTTTTGGAACCGGTTCGTTCCGCGTTTAAACCTGTAAACAACCGGTCTTTGGTCAGTTTTTTGGTTTTTTTTTTTTTTTTGTTTTTTTTTTTTTTTTTTTTTTTTTTATCATATAGGAAAATACAACATTAAAACGATAATACAAAGAAGTCTGATGACAAGAACGGTGGCTGGTTTTTTTTTAAAAATTATAGGGAATATACAACATTTAGATAATACTTACATGTAATGTTATTCAATTAAAACTTGTAGTTGTCGTTTTGTGCCGTGCCGTGGGTGTCTTAGATCACTCAAGCGACCATCGTGGGTTTCGTCATCTTCTGCCCCGCTGTCAACATATAATCACGTGTTGGTTCTTAAAATGAGACGTCCGCTACTTGCATCTAAACGCAATTTACTGATCGGTTGTTGAGTGGCTTCATTCATTTGCACCTCGTCATTCTAAAGACACCTTCTTCAACGTCCAAGGGCAGTTTCCAAGTGGGTTGTGTTAGCTTGTCTCTACGTATGAGCGATCTTAAGTGGCTCCTTTTAAACCATACCATCTATATGGATAAGAATAATCTGTAAAGTAAATTTCCAGGGTAGAGGGACCCACTTTTATCCAAAAAAAATCGGTTTCGTGTCCCAAACCGGTTCGACAAAACCGGTTCAATATAACCACGGTAGTCAAAACCGGGTGGAATCCACAAAAATGTCGACGGGAACCGGTTTCAAACCGGCGGTTTGTACCAGGAATACCGTACCTGGTTCGTTGGTCACATACCGGTTTTGACCCGGTTCGGTTCCTCGGTTCAACAACGGTTCCGGTTCGAAAACCGGTTTATTTGTGCACCTCTACTTTAGACAAACAAGTTGTTCGTTAATACATTATCGGCTTTATATTTCTGATATTTTTAGATATACTAAAACAGCGTGATTAAGTTTTCTAGCCATTCGGTCTTTGAACTCAAGTTTTTCTTACACATATATCCGGTTTTGATTTGGACGTGATCGATGCCGAAAGCATACCTTTTTTTGTTGTTGTTTGATAACTAAATATTTCAAATACAATCGATTATTATTGTAGAGGGATCAACCATAAAACTAAATTGCAAAGACGATCCATGTGATTTAGTTAAACTGCAAACACAATCCTCACAACTTCGAAATGGCCCAATCTTTGTATAGATTTTGTGTCCATATTATGAGAACATATGAAGTTTGAAAGTACAGACATCGTCTTTGTCAAAAACGATAGTTGCACATCAAAATTTTATATAAAAACTGCGCTTGTATTTTTAAAATTGCGATTATTGTGCCTGCAATTCGAACAAACCACCGAGACTGACAGAAATCTACTTTAAAACATAATCTGCTATCACATCGTGTACGGTTCAAACAACATTTTTGTTTATTAAAGTGGCATATATATTGTGTACACAATTTGAAGTTATGAATAAAATGAAGGGCAAAGTAGAAAAATAGTTTCCAGGTTGGGCGCCAACTGTCAAATGGGGACACAGGTTAGACTAAATGTTGACAGGCCCAGGTGGCAATTTCTTCATTTGAGCTGGCTAATTAGTCAAGTAATTAAGACTTTTCTTAATTAGTGTATATTTAGACAAGGGTTTTTGGCATTAAATAGTCGCGTACTTTTTTAAATGTGTCCATATGGTACGTGTACTAAAAAAATTGCCCATATGGTACCTCAACTTTCACTTTCATGCCCATATGGTCACTTTTTAACCGACTACCGGTTAAACCGGCTAAATTTGTTCCAAAGCTGAGTAGGCCATTTTATTAATAAATTATAAGTTTTTTTCTGTATTAACACACATTTAAATAGTTTTCTTTAAAACTTTTTATATTTTCTCTCAATGTACTATATTGGTACGTGTACTAAAAATGCTACGTTTTTTTACGTTTTCCTCTGATTTCTTACGTTTTCGTCTGGTTTTATACTTTACGTTTTCGTTCATTTTTTTACGCTTTCGCCCGTTTTTTTACGTTTTCGTCAGATTTCCTACGTTTTCGTCCGTTTTTTTACGTTTTCGTCCAATTTCTTACGTTTTCGTCCGTTTTTTACGTTTTCGTCTATTTTTTTACGTTTTCGTGTTCTCGCCTGTTTTCTTACGTTTCCGTCTGGTTTTATACTTTATGTTTTCGTTCGTTTTTTTTACGTTTTCATCCTTTTTTTACATTTTCGCTCAATTTCTTACGTTTTCGTCTGTTTTTTACGTTTTCGCCCGTTTTTTACTTTTGCGTCCGTTTTTTTACATTTTCGTGTTCTCGTCTGTTTTCTTACGTTTCCGTCCATTTTTGTCTTTTTTACGTTTTTGTCTGGTTTTTAAATTGAATAAAGACGTATAAAACGTAAGAAAACGAAGAAAGAGGTCAATATACAAAAGAAAACGTCCAAAATGGAAGAAAACAGACGGAAACGTAGAAAAACGTTAGAAAACGATCAAAAAATTAAGAAATCGGACGAAGACGTAAAAAAATAGACGAAAATATAAAAAACGGACGAAAACGTAAAAAAACGGACGAAAACATAAAAAACGGACGAAATCGTAAGAAATCAGAGAAACGTATAAAGATGACGGAAAAACTTAAAAAACGGATGAAGAACGTAATTAAATCGGTCAAAAACGTAAAAAAAAAAGACGGACAATGTAGAAATCGGTATCGAAAACGTAAGAAAATCGGACAAAAAACGGAAAAAACGTAAGGAAATCAGAGAGACGTAAAAACCAGACAAACCGTTAAATAAAACATGACGAAAAACGTAAAACATAGACGACGGAAAACGTAAGAAATCGGAGAACAACCGTTAAAAAAACAAAACGAAAAAAACGTTAAAAAGGACGGAAACGTAGAAATCGGACGAAAACGTTTAAATAAAGGGGACGGAAAAAGTTAGAAATCGCGGACGCAAATGTAAAAAAAAACAACGAAATAAATCGTAAGAATCGGACGAATACGTATGAAATCGGAGAAAACGTAGAATACGTACACTTTTGATGACTTGGCAGACCACATCATCAGTTTGCAGGTCAAGCAGGTGGAAAAAAAGTTTGTGACCATATTAGCACGAAATTGAAAGTTGAGGTATCATATGGGCAATTTTTTAGTACAAGTATCATATGGGCACATTTAAAAAAGTACGCGACTATTTAATGCCAAAAACCCTTTAGACAACAAAACATATGTAATGGGATTCTCTATGGACCGACCCGGCCCACACATAATAGTATAGGCTTGGTAACTGATAATGGACCTCCGGCCCAGCATCGCGGTCACGGCTACTTGGGCCCGCGGCTTATTGGCTACCGACACGCTATCCGTGGCCGCGGTATCCTCACAAATTATCTCTAAAGATAACCTAATTAAATAAGAGATATGCTTTACTTATTTAAATCATCTAGGATAATACCGAATCTCATCTAGGATAATACCGAATCCCTAAAATATTGGTCGTATCTTGGGCCGAACGATACGGAAACCCTAAGGGGTATTTAGCCTATAAACGGAACACAATTATCATCGATACAGGTATCTTACAAACCCTAAACACACTCGATTACTCTCTCAGAACCATATACTTACTCTCACGCCAGAGTCTAATCGTGGGATCCGCTCCCACGATAAGGTTAACGGTGTTTATTTCCTTATGCAGGGTTCTCTAAACAAGTTCACTTGATACAAGAATAAGGCTCTACATACCCGAATAGTTGCCTATTCGGACCAAGCAAGACCCGACCTAACTTTTGTATCAACAAGTTGGCGCCATCCGTAGGACCCAACACTAGGAATTACTCTCAGGAAAATGAGAGCAATGACTAATACAACCCCCATTGTGACTACTGTCACGAAACCTACAACCAAAGAAAAGACGCCAAAAGAGGCGGATGTCACACCCAGGGTGAATATCCAGGATTTCTGTGAAGAGCATTACGAGGATATCCTGCCGGTCACTATGGACAAGATTCGCGGTGACAAGCGAAAAGAAGTCCATGCTAGGCTGGACTTCAAAGAAAGTCCAAAGAAAAGAAGAATAAGAGAAGGCTCTCAAAACTCAAGTGCTAGGACCTTGTCCACAAGGTACCGTAATCCATCAGAGAGACTGAAAGTGCGGGACCGCTTAAGATACAATGAGCGACATGTGCTTGACCGACTAGGTCATCGAAGACAGAGCGCGTTCGACCGACTCAGTGATACTTACTCGCCAAGCACAACTAAATCCGAACCGGACAGACCAAACTCCAGGGATCTTTCCCACAGTAGAAGCCGCCCTCGCAGGCGGGACTCTTCCAACAGAGATCGTCCTCAGAGCAGAGACCGCTCCCGTGGCGTCGAAGAGTGACCAAACATGGACACCGCGACCAAGGAGACCACCCCCGTTATAGGAAAAAGGGGAGGGAAAGTGAATCCCAGTCATCCCGCGTATCAGAGAGCGGCACCAGCGATGGGGGACACTGGAAGTCAAGGTAAAAAAGACACAAGTCTACGGAGGAGGATGACTTGGCGGTGCCCTGGATATGTGAAGAGGTGGATCCATTCACACCCCGAATCCGCAACTTCAAAAGTTCACAAATAACATGAATGCCTAACAACGTGAAGACCTATGACGGAATAAGGGACCTAGAGGATCACGTAAAAATTTTCCAAGCGGCGGCACAGGTGGAACGTTGGGCAATGCCTACCTGGTGTCATATGTTTAATTCTACCTTAATAGGAGCCGCAAGAGTATGGTTCGATGAGCTCCCTACGGAGAGCATAGATGGATACAAGGATCTCAAAGCAGACTTCTTAGCATACTTTATGCAACAAAAGAAGTACGTCAAAGATCCTGTCGAAATCCACAATATCAAACAAAGAGAAGGAGAGATCATCGAGGAGTTCATGGAACGATTCAAGGTGGAAACCGGACGCATAAAGGGAGCCCCCGAGTGCATGCGGATCTCTGGATTTATGCATGGGGTTAACAAGCCTGAATTGACAAAGCGCCTTAACGAATATGTTCCAAAGACCATGGAGGAAATGATGATCACCACCACTGCCTTCATACGGGGAGAAGCCGCCGCTGCTGGCAAAAAAAAGGTCACACATTGTGGAGGACACAAGACCAGTCAAAGCGGCACGGTTCAGAGCGAAGGTCTGACTTTCGAGGTCAGCCAAGGGATGGACGGGGGTCTACCAAGTTTACCCCCCATACAAGAACACCCAAAGAAATCCTCGCGACCGAAGCAGGAAAGTTCAAACCGCCACCCCTTATGGTAACCCCGGTGGAGAAGAGAAGCAGCAACAAGTTTTGCGACTTCCACAATGAAAAAGGACAAAGTACGGACGAGTGTATGCAGTTAAAAAAGCAGATCGAAGAATTGGTTTAATTAAAGAAATTAAGCAGGGAAGAGATCAACCAAAAGTAGGGAAAAAGGAAGTACCGGCTAAGGATAAGTCTATGGCAATCTATATGATATAACCATGGCATAGAATGACAAGGCAAAAAGTAACTCAAAGCTTCAAACGTGTCAGTGAAATTACATTCCC
Source organism: Tanacetum coccineum (assembly GCA_026074375.1). Lineage (NCBI taxonomy): Eukaryota > Viridiplantae > Streptophyta > Magnoliopsida > Asterales > Asteraceae > Tanacetum > Tanacetum coccineum. Next base: position 31,550 of record BQNB010033901.1, read on the forward strand.
TTCACTAACAACCAGTAGTGGGACAGAATGTCCGCTTGTTATAGAAGCGGAAATTGGTGGGCACATGATTCACCGCATGTATGTAGATGGAGGTTCCTCGACGGAAGTGCTCTATGAGCACTTCTTCAACCAACTCCGACCGGAAATCAAGAACCAAATGGTCCCAGCAACGACATCGTTAACCGGTTTTAGTGGAGAAACTATATGGCTGCTGGGACAACTTAGGCTCTTAGTAACAATAAGAGATGCAGATCATCCTACAAGAGCATAGATGAATTTCATGATCGTAAGGTCATTATCACCACATAATGGTATCATTGGAAGACCTAGAATACGAGAAATCCAAGCGGTGCCATCCACAGCCCACGGAATGCTTAAGTTCCCAGTCGATGGAGGAATAGTGACTATCCGTAGCACTATCTTGATCCCGGCTGAGTGCGCCACAATGATTACATCATCTAAGGAGATACCCAACGAGGCTGGGGTCCGTTAAGAAAATTTTAAAGTAGCTCTACACCCGAATTTCCCTGATCAGGAGGTAGCAATCGGAGGGACGCTATCCGCGAAAGGACGGATGGAACTATGTTCACTCCTAAAGAAAATCTTGGACATATTTGCATGGAAACCGTCAGACATGACAAGAGTACCGCGATCAATAGCAGAACATCGACTCAATATCCAGGAAGGGTATTCGCTTATTCGACAGAAGAAAAGGGGTCAGGCCCCAAAGCGTACGAAAGCGATCCAAGCGGAGGTACAAAAACTAGTAGAGGCAGGAATCATGAGAGAAGTCTATTACCATGAATGGCTATCAAATCCAGTAATGGTGAAAAAGCATGACGGTAGTTGGCGGATGTGCGTGGATTTCACGGACTTAAACAAGGCCTGTCCGCAGGATTGTTACCCCCTTCCGGAAATTAACTAGAAAGTTGAATCTCTCTGCGGCTACCCCTTTAAGTGTTTCTTGGACGCTTACAAAGGTTATCACCAGATACAGATGGCAGAGTCAGACGAAGAGAAAACGGCTTTTCACACCAGCCAAGGGGTATATTGCTATACCAAAATGCCTTTCAACCTCAAAAACGCTGGTGCTACGTACCAACGGCTCATGGACAAGGCTTTTGACAGTCAAGTTTGTAGGGACATAGAAGTGTACGTTGATGACTTGGTTATTAAGATTCATACAGAAGCGGAAATGCTAAGAGATGTTGATGAAATGTTCCATACGTTACGCAAAATCAACATGTAGCTCAACCCTAAAAAATGTACGTTTGGGGCAGTGGAAGGAATGTTTCTAGGGTACATGATTAGCCCGGAAGGGATAAATCGTGCCCTGACAAAACAGAAGCTGTATTACAACTCCCATCCCCACGGACAATCAAAGAGGTCCAGAGCCTCAATAGGAAGTTGGCTAGTTTGAACAGATTCCTCTCCAAGTCAGCGAGAAGGTCCTTGCAGCTATTTAAAACTTTAAAGAAGTGCATTAAAAAGAGTGACTTTCATTGGACACCAGAAGCCGAACAAGCCTTCAAGCAACTAAAGCAGCACCTGTCAGATCTACCCCTGCTGGTAGCACCCAAGCCAAAGGAGGAACTAATTATATACCTGTCCGCTACCGACGAAGCTATTAGTGCGGTCTTGATGACTGAAAGGAGCACGGTTCAGACGCCGGTCTACTTTGTAAGCCGCACATTATAGGGCCCTGAACTAAACTATACCCCAATGGAAAAGTTAATTTTATCATTGGTTTTTGCTGCCAAGAGGTTGCGAATGTATTTCTAAGCGCATCCCATTGTGGTTGTTATAGACCAACCGATTAAACAAATAATTTTACGTCCCGACGTGGCAGGACGATTACAAAAATAGAGCGTCATGTTAGGAGAACATAATATCACTTACCGGCCAAGGACGTCGGTGAAAGGACAGATCCTGGCGGACTTCCTTGTAGAGAAGTCGGACGAAAATCCGCTAGACACATCAATTGTGGAAACCCCGCAGGAGCCGTGGACACTATTCATAGATGGATCGTCATGTGTAGATGGTTCAGGCGTTGGCTTAATACTGACAAGCCCGGAAGGAACGGAGTTCACCTACGTGCTAAGGTTTCAGTTTACCACTTCTAACAATGAGGCAGAATATAAGGCACTGATAGCTGGCCTTCGGATAGCAGCGCAGATGGGTGTGCGCAATGTGCAAGTAAGCGTAGACTCTAAACTAGTAGCAAACTAAATCCTAGGGAGATACGTCGCCAAGGAAGAAAATATGGTCAAGTACCTTGAGAAGGCCAAAAGCCTAATCAGTGGCTTCGCTAACTTTTCCATAAGTCAAGTCCCAAGAAGCAAGAACAAAAAGGCAGACGCCCTGAGCAAAATCGCGTCAACCAGTTTCGCACACCTATCAAAACACGTCTTGGGTGAAATACTTAAAGAAAAATCCATACAAGAGAAGGAAGTGGAGGCCATAGTAGAGGAAGAGGGACCAACATGGATGACCCTGATAATAAAGTACCTGAAAGATGGCACCCTTCTCGGTGATAGAAAGGAGGCAAGCAAACTTCGTATCAAAGCCACAATACGAATTGTTGGAAGGGTTTCTTTATATGCGGTCATTCCTAAAGCCGTGACTAAGGTGTGTTAGACTACTCCAAGCGGATTATGTGATTCGAGAAATACATGAGGGGCCATGCAGCATGCATGCAGGACCGCGGTCAGTGGTGGCCAAGGCCTTGCGATTAGGATACTATTGGGCGACCATGCATCAAGACGCACGAGATATGATACGCGCATGTAACGATTGTCAAATACATCGTCCCATGCCAAGAAACCCCCAGCAGCCGCTAACCCCAATCACGACTCCATGTCCGTTCTACAAGTGGGGAATTGACATAGGTGGTCCTTTCCCGGAAAGACTAGGAAAGGTCAAGTTTTTGATAGTCGCCATGGATTATTTCACGAAATAGATAAAGGCGAAAGCCGTAGCAACAATCACTGGTAATCAGGTGAAGAAATTTGTGTGGGATAACATTGTATACCGCTTCGATCTCCCAGGAGAAATAATCTCGAACAACGGTAAAGAATTCAGCGACAACCCATTCAAGGATTGGTGTGAAAAGTTGAATATCGCACAGCGTTTCGCGTCAGTGAAACATCCGCAGTCCAATGGGCTCGTGGAGAGAGAAAACCAGAGCTTGGGTGAAGGAATCAAGGCCCGCCTAGGCGAGGGAAACAAGAATTAGATAGAAGAACTTCCCCATGTCCTTTGGGCTCACCGTACAATGATTAAGTCAAGCCATGGTGATACCCCTTTCTCCTTGACCTATGGAACGGAAGCCGTCATACCCGCGGAAATCAGAATGCCAACATACCGCACCGCGGTAGTAGATGTCGTACATAATAACGAAGAGTTGCGGCTTAATTTAGATTTACTGGAAGAAAAACGTGAGTGCGCAGCAATTTGTGAAGCCAAAGCCAAATTAAAAATGACAAAGTATTAGAATGCCAGGGTCTGTGGCGTTACTTTTAGACCTGGAGACTTTGTCTATCGTAGCAATGATGCAAGTCACATCGTGGCTAGAGGGAAACTTAGCCCAAAGTAGGAAGGACCTTATGAGGTCACGGAAGCACTTGGAGACGGAGCGTACAAACTAAGATCCATGGATGGCGTGGTCCTTCCGCGGACATGGAACATCGCCAATCTTAAGAAATGTTACCTTTAAGTTACGACATGGATAAGTTTACGTCTTTTTATTCTATCTTTTGCTTAGGGTTTTTTATAAAGTAATCCATGTATTCTACCTTTTGTTTTCAAGTTATTAATAAAACTCCGCGGGTCTAGCTAACCCAGCAACTTCTTTATGTGAAAATTTCCCCAAGTAAAATTTTCTCTTCTTTAATATTAATCACTTATTATTCTGTATATTGCATAATCAATATGACGGATGTCTTAGGATATTTAAAGGATAAGCACCCTAATAATTGCTTGCCGTATAAGAGGGTTGCAACCCCAGCGGCCACGAATTCTGTATCTTTATGCTACGTGCACCTAAGATGTTAGGTACATATGAAAAGACTCCCACGGAGCACGTACAACAATATGACTATGGGTATATACAAAATATATCAGGAGTTAGTAAATTACATTGTTAATCACGGATACCCGTGCACATATTACATACAAAAATGTTGTCTAAGTACCACAGGCGATACTATGGCCAATCTAAGTTATACATGGGCGGTAGAGACTTAGACCTAAGAAATCTTGGAGATGCCTCATTTTCAAATCTTTGAGTTTGCGTACCAGCATCCATGAGCAAAATGGCAAGACCCTGAGGAACAACGGTAGGAACTGATACAGGGATACCGTCAGACTTGGCATGGTGCGCAGAACCAATCCCGTGAGTGCGGCAAACCACTCTGCACTTCTTTTTCTTCTCTGCCCGACTTATATTTGCCGTAATAACATCCTCTAACGGCTCCTCTTCTTTAATGGCCCAAGGGTTTTCAGGAGTACATACCTCAGGATATATGGGGATCTTTAGTTAGGAGGAGCTCGGACGGAGATCACGGATCCACTGAGGGGCATCCTCCCTGGTATCACTCTCCAAATGAAGAGATGCCATGATTAACTCCAGTGGGGTATCCTTCAACTTCTCCAGTTGGTCTACCATCAGATATTTCAAATCTTTCAAATCTTGGAGGGCTTTGACTAATTTGTTATTGGCCTCTGGGTCATATGCCTCAACATTCGCTAGGTCACGGCCAACGTTTCCATGCTCTATGCCATATTTTAGGCCTTCGCTTATACCTTTGGCAAGCCCTGCGGACACAACATTAGCAAACACTTGCCTTATCTCTGAAGATTTGGCGCACTTCAAAACGACAAGGTGTAGGCCGTGCCCAATGACCCAGTGACAACCTACGATCGTCATCAACATGTGCGGATACAACTCTTCATCAATATCTACGCTTAGCTTATCCAGACGAGCATCCATCTCCGCACACAGCTGCTCAACCTTGTTGTCCTCATACTTTTTAAATTCTTCAAATGCTGCCTTTATTCTTTCCTCGCCTGTAACCTATGCTTGAAGGGTAGACACTTGCTGGGATAGTTGATTGTTATTTAATTAAAGGTTTGAAAACTTAGCATGGAGGCTTTCCAACTCCTTGGCTAGTTCCGCATTCTTAGCCTCCGTGGCCTTCTTCATGTCAACCTCGGCCTCCAGCAGGGCCCCGGAGTTGTTATTCTAGGCGTACGAAGCTAAAAGTCCCCATTTTGACCCCATTTCCCAACTATAAGCTCAAAACCAGGTACCATAACTCACAAATCTGTGTTCATACTCCTTATAATGTTCATAAAATCATTCTTAAACTATTGTTAACGGCTTGAACTCAAAAACATACGTGTTTTACCTTTTTGATCCAAACTGAGCTCATAAAACCCTAATTTCATGTTTTCACTTAATCCATAAGCTAAACTTGTAAACTATTGTTATAATCTATTATAATAAGCTTATCTAACATAATAATAACCACTTTATCAAGTATTGAAGGAATTTGAATAAAAACCTATGGCATTTTTGTTTTAAAACTTAATTTGACCCGTTTTGATTTCTCTAGCTTAACGAATCGTATTTTAAAAAACTCTCGTTACGTTAAACCTTCAATATTTTAGCTTATATTAATAACTATCACCTGTAAATAATCTTGGAATCTTAAAATAAGCTTGCCTGGCGTTTTGAACTGTTTTGCAAAATTATTCATGCAAAGGTATATTATCCGTAACTTATCTGAAACTATAACTTAAAGGGCTGAAAATGGCCATTTTTATATCAAAGTTATAACAATAGGGGCTCAATTATGTCACTTCCCAAAAGTACAGGTTTACTTTGTACAATCCTTTGAAACTAGAAGGAACCAATACTTTTAAAAATGAAAACTCCAAGGTATATTTATGCCGATTTTCATTCCTTAAGGGTCTAAAAGGTAACATTTTTGAAAATATTGTAAAAATATTTCAAAACCTTATAAGATATAACTTTAATTAACGCTTAGACTGCTTATCATTTCCCAGTTATTGAGACAAATGCTTAAAACCAATTATTTATAAACTATAATATAATCCATCATCGATGTGCGTTTAAAAAATCCTGTCCTAAACGATCACGAACCACAATACTAGGGAGCTTCATATTAAAATTTCATCTTGGTATTAACGTTTCTGAACTGAGTTTGTTGGTTTTATGATTTAAGTTGCCCTGAACTCCTCAAACTTTACTGATGACTTTCTGAAAATGATGGCCCCGAACGGTGATACAATTTCCAAAACCACCAATCACAAACCTTATAACAATATTAAACTCTTAGAACCAAAGTTCTAGAGTACAATCTTCCTAAGACTTGACATATTTACTCAGGTTGCGTGACGTGGCTGTTTACTATCATTTTGCTATATCAACCTTCCCTGTTAAGATTGTGATAAAGTCGTCAGCTTTCTATTTTGAATATATAATTAACCTAACCTATCAGGGAAGTTCATAAACCTGCCTTTACTTATTTACATGTTTTATAAACCCGTGAGGGGGATACATGCTTGTTTCAAACTCTTTTATATACTCGTTTATCTTATAACAATGTGATTACTTTTCAAAGACTTAATGAGTTCATAACCTTACATTTCAATCTTTTAAATACTTTATAAACCTGTAATACCTGCTATAAACCATGAATACAAGTGTTTTCTAAACTATATGCTATCCTGATATATTATTGCCTAAGTACATGGAAATATCTCATGTGGTATAGCTCCCAATATCTCCTTTGGTAGTAATCACCCAATATCTCTTGGGTAATATCTCTCAACATCTCTTTTGGATAATAGCTCCTAGTATCTCTTGTTGATAGTGACCTCCTGATAGGTCTCAGTAAACCCCGATTCTATTGAGTTTAAATATGTGATTCATGAGCTTAGATGCAATAATAATGTTCTCCATGAAAAATAAGTTCTCTATGATATAATGTCTTCGTGATAAATAGGTTCATCCATGAATAATATCCCTACAATACAAATATTTCCATTATGATGAACATTGTATTTCAGCTATTTCAAACCTATGAATTTCACTCAACCTTTGTGTTGACTTTTTTTAGCATGTTTATCTCAGGTAACTAAAGCAATTTATGGCACGGAGTGGCATGGACTTGAAGATGGCTAAAACCTGTTATCATTCATATTTTATGTTTCTAGATTTTGGGACCTGCCTTTGTAAAACTCTGATTTTAAATGAATGATAACGTATCTTTTAAAAACGTCTCTTTTGAGTCGTTTTCTATGATTGTGACTGTTGTACTATGAAGTAATACCCCAGATTAGCTTCCGCTGCTATATTGTAAAAATGGGGGTGTTACAGAGTGGTATCAGAGCTCACGGTTATAGAGAACAAGGGTAAAACCTTAACTATAACTACTTTTCTTTTGCCATCAATATCCTCCGTGCCACTCCATTTCCCCAAGCAGTGTATGTAAGAAATTTGCTTACCAAATACTACGTAACTATTATAACTTATATTATTTTTCTACCAAGTTATTAGAGAGGTGTAATCTTGGAAGTAAGTAGACGTGTGAAAGGAGGCAATTATAATTATGGTGCGCAACATAATTATAAATGCATCACACACGTGAACTTGTAACCTTGATTAGCCTAACATGAAAATCAAGTTCGTGCTAAGTATTCCTATCTATTACCTAATCTCACTTTAACATTCATCTAAATCTCGGGACGAGATTTCTTTAAGGGGTGGAGACTATAACAACCCGTAATTTTACAGTATTTCATCAATGTAATATCTACTTATTATATTAAGTACTACTTTTTCACGGGAATAAAATTTCGTTTCATTTCATTTCATTACGTAACATAATTTACATTTCTAAAGTAAACGAGTTCACGCAACGACCTATGCCTATTCTATCTATGTTTACATCAAGTAAATGTCCTAATATGTCAAGTCAACAATCTAATATCCATTTTATCATATACGTTATTCATTTAACAAAGTTTTCACGACGATAATACCAAATGAGCTTAAACCATTAACGTTTACGTTTAAACCCTAATTTCATGTAAAGTACACATTCAAAATAAATGTATAATCAATCAAAGTACATGAACAAGTATCATAGCATCTTATTTGAATATATTTTCCCTCCAAAATAAGGTACAAGTCCTTTAAAGCATACTGTATAAGTCATTAATGCATAACATCCAAATAGCCATTTTACCTCTGTTTTCCTAAGGAAACTTGTACAATCCATTAAGTACAAGTTACAAGCAAGTCACGCACTCCATTTACATTCTATAATCATCCTCATTTCATAAGATTTCAAGAAATGAAACATAGAAACCCTAACCCGAGCAAAATACTACACCATGACTCGTTTCTTGGTTTTTATCCATTGTAAACCCAAATCATTACTCAAATAAGTTGTAAATACATAATTTACAACTTCACTAATCACATTCCCTCATCATTTCACCATTTTTAACAACAATGTACAAGAATTAAACCTAGAAAACCCTAAACGAACCCTAATTTCAAACCATGACCTGTTTACCCATTTTTACCCATTTTGAACTCGAACAACTAATCAAACCTTGTGGTAAACTCTTAATAAAAACCTTGTAAACCATAATCTATCATTAATAATCAAATGCACACAAAAAATAAACATGAAAACCTAAATCGTGCCCTATTGAACCCGTATAACTTTTTCTTTCATTTTGACCCATTTCAAGAGTTAACTTTGCATCCAAGCACCTTAATGACTCACCTCCTTCACTTCCAAGCAGCTTACAAGGTCCTCTTTTCCATTACTTGGCTAGAAAAGAAGCCACATCTCCCCTTTTTTCTCCATTCTTAGTCGCGGCACCACCAAGACCAAACAACACCTCCATACTAGTTTCTAGCTTATGTTACTCATCCTCTAGCCTCTCCACATCATCTCCTAGCTGCTACACATGTCCAAACCTTGGTCACCAAGTTTTCTTGGCCACCAAGGTGAATTCGAGCCCTATATAAATGGGTAAAACCCTTCCATTTCCAACCATCCCCCACAACTTCTCTTTTACACACAAATGGACTTCTAATACTTCCATAGAAGAATTATAAGATCAATAGATGTCCCAAGACCAGGAGTGAAGCAAAGAAACCAAGAAAAGAAGCCCCAGAGTTGTTATTCTAGGCATGCGAAGCTAAAAGTCCTCATTTCGACCCATTTCTAAGATATAAGCTCCAAACTAGGTTCCATAAGCTCACATTTTGTTTTCATACCCTTATAATGTTCATATAATCATTCTTAAACTATTTTTAAAAGCTTTGAACTCAAAAACATATGTGTTTTTCCTTTTTGATCCAAATCGAGCTCATGAAACCCTAATTTCATGTTTTCACTTAATCCATAAGCTAAACTTGTAAACTATTATTTTAATATATTCTAATAAGCTTATCTAACATTATAATAATCACTTTATCAAGTCTTGAAGGAATTTGAATTAAAAACCTACGCGTTTTTGTTTTAAAACCCTAATTCAACCCGTTTTGATTTCTTGCTTAAAGAATCGTTATTTTACACTTTCGTTTCGTTAAACCTTCATATTTTAGGTTATATTAATAAGCTATCACCTTCAAATATCATTTGGAATCTTAAAATAAGCTTGCATGGCGTTTTGAATTTGTTTTGCAAAAGTATTCCATGCAAGGGGTATATATCGTAACTTTCTGAAACTTATAACTAAAAGGGCTGAAAATGTCATTTTATGTACAAGGTTTGATTTATACATCTTTTAAACTAAAAGGACCAAACTTGTAAAAGTGAAAACTCCAAGGGTATATTTTGCCATTTTTCATTCTTAAGGGTCTAAAAGGTAACATTTTGAAAAAGTGTAAAAATATATTCAAAACCTTATAAGATATAACTTTAATTAACGCTTGACGTGCTTATCATTTCCAGTTATTGAGCAAAACGCTTAAAACCAATTATATTATAACTATTATATAATTCATCATCGATGTGCTTTTAAAAATCCTGTCCCAAATATATATCGTACCACAATACTAGGGAGCTTCATATTAAGGAATTTTATCTTGGTATTACGTTCTGACTGAGTTTGATGGGTTTACGATTTTAAGTGCCCTGACTCCTTAAACGTTTACTGAATGACTTTTGAAATATGATGGCCCGAACGATAATACAATTCCAAAATCTCCCATCAAATTTATAACAATATTAAACTCTTATAACCAAAGTTTTAAAGTACAATCTTCCTTAGACTTGACATATTTACTCAGGTTGCGTGACGTGGCTGTTTACTATCATTTTGCTATATCAACCTTCCATGTTAAGATTGTGATAAGGTCATCAGCTTTCATTTTGGAATATTTATTACAACTACCTATCAGGTGAAGTTCATAACCTCACCTTTACTTATTTACATGTTTTATAAACCCGCGAGGGGGATACATGCTTGTTACAAACTCTTTTACATACTCGTTTATCTTATAACAATGTGATTACTTTTCAAAGACTTAATGAGTTCATAACCTCACATTTCAATCTTTTAAATACTTTATAAACCTGTAATACCTGCTATAAACCATGAATACAAGTGTTTTCTAAACTATATGCTATCCTGATATATTATTGCCTAAGTACATGGAAATATCTCTTTGGGTAGTATCTCCTAATATCTCTTCAATATCTCTTTGGGTAGTATCTCCCAATATCTCTTCAATATCTCTTTGGGTAGTATCTCCCAATATCTCTTCAATATCTCTTTGGGTAGTATCTCCCAATATCTCTTTGGGTAGTATCTCCCAATATCTCTTTGGGTAGTATCTCCCAATATCTCTTTGGGTAGTATCTCCCAATATCTCTTCAATATCTCTTTGGGTAGTATCTCCCAATATCTCTTTGGGTAGTATCTCCCAATATCTCTTTGGGTAATATCTCCCAACATCTCTTTGGATAATAGCTCCTAGTATCTCTTTTGATAGTGACTCCTAGTATGTCTCAGGTAGAAGCTCCCAATTCTATTGAGTTTAAATATGTGATTCATGAGCTTAGATGCAATAATAATGTTCTCCATGATAATAATGTTCTCCATGATAATAATGTTCTCCATGATAATAATGTTCTCCATGATAATAATGTTCTCCATGATAATTATCCCTACAATGCAAATATTTCCATTATGATAACTTGTATTCAACTATTTCAAACCTATGAATTTCACTCAACCTTTGTGTTGACTCTTTTTAGCATGTTTATCTCAGGTAACTAAAGCAATTTATGGCACGGAGTAGCATGGACTTGAAGATGGCTAAAACTTGTTATTATTCACATTTTATGTTTCTAGATTTTGGGACCTGCCTTTGTAAAACTCTAATTTTAATGAATGATAACATATCTTTTAAAAAAAGCATCTCTTTTGAGTCATTTTCTATGATTGTGACTGTTGTACTATGAAGTAATACCCTAGATTAGCTTTTGTTCTTATATTATCAAAATGGGGGTGTTACATAAACACCCTAATAATTGCTTGCCGTATAAAAGGGTTGCAACCCCAACGACCACGGATTTTGTATCCTTATGCTCCGTGCACCTAAGACGTTAGGTACATACGAAAAGACTCCCGCGGAGCACGTAAAACAATATGACTACAGGTATATACAAAATATATCAGGAGTTAGTAAATTACATTGTTAATCACGGATACCCGTGCACATATTACATACAAATTTTTTGTCTAAGTACCACAGGCGGTACTATGGCCAATCTAAGTTATACATGGGCAGTAGAGACTTGGACCTAACCAATCTTAGAGATGCCTCATCTTCAGATCTCTAAGTCTGCGTACCAGCATCTATGAGCAAAATGGCAAGACCCTGAGGAACAATGGTAGGAACTAATGCAAGGATACTGTCAGACCTGGCATGGTGCGCAGAACCAATCCCGTGAGTGCGACAAACCACTCTGCACTTCTTTTTCTTCTCTGCCCAACTTATATTTGTCGTAATAGTATCCTCCAACGGTACCTCTTCTTTAACGGCCCAAGGGTCTTCAAGAGCGCGTACCTCAGGGTATATGGGGATCTTTAGTTGGGTGGAGCTCGGACGGAGATCATGGATCTACTGCGGGGCATCCTCCCCGTTATCACTCTCCAAATGAAGAGATGCCATGATTAACTCTATTGGGGCATCCTTCAACTTCTCTAGTTGGTCTATCATCGGATATTTCAGATCTTTCAAATCTTGGAGGGATTTGACTAATTTGTTATTGGCCTCTGGGTCATATGCCTCAACATCTGCTAGGTCAAAACCATCCTTTCCGTGCTTTATGCCTTATTTCAGGCCTTCGCTCATACCTTTAGCAAGCCCTGCGGACACAACATTAGCAAACGCTTGCCTTATCTCTAAAGATCCGGCGTACTTCATAACGGTAAGGCATAGGCCGTGCCCAATAACCCAGCGATAACCTACGATCACCATCAAAATGTGCGGATACAGCTCTTCATCAATATCTACGCTTAGCTTATCCAGACGAGCATCCATCTCCGCACATCGCTGCTCAACCTTATTGTCCTCATACTTCTTGAATTCTTTAAACGCGACCTCTATTCTTTCCTTGCCTGTAACCTGTGCTTGAAGGGTAGACACTTGTTGGGATAGTTGATTGTTATTTAATTGAAGGTTTGAAAACTTGGCACGGAGGCTTTCCAACTCCTTGGCTAGTTCCGCATTCTTCGCCTCCGTGGCCTTCTTCATGTCAACCTCGGCCTCCAGCAGGGTCTCTAGGTTCTTTGTTTGATTATGAAGGCCATGCACTTCCGTTTCCATAACTTTGAGGGATTTGACTTCTTCGCCCAACCTTTTAATCTCCTCCTCCCTGACTTGGATTCTCTCATTACGCCTGGCTACCTGGGATACGTCTTTCTTTAACAGTCTAACCTCTTGTTCGAACCTTAACCTCAGTTGTGAACCCAGAGCCACTTTCCACGCCAGGTTTATATTATATTGGGCCAAGAATTCAGTATTAGGTAAATGGCGAAGCTCAGAGAAGTACCCGGACGGCACTGTGTGATCTACCATATCTTGGCACACCTTTGGGGTGTCTAGATGACAGTCATTAGTTACACCCCACACAGGTTGATATATATTGTTTGGTGACCCGACAATGGAGGGGGCAGAGGTCGATATCCCTGACTCGGGGCTCCCCATGGAGAACTGGACGTTTACCTCCGTAGTAGCGACACCTTCGGTGGGGATCTCGGTGGCTGTTCCTTTGGAAGATCTACATTCAAACCATAAGATATATGTAATTTGTTAGTACCACACTTTGAAAAAACAATAGCAAACAAAGGATACATTAGAACCGAATCACTTACCGGGCAATATCCTGATTAGGGATTAGTTGCGGCTCAGCGTACGATAGCGGGTCCGGATCGCTTACACTTTGTCGCACGAACGTATGAGAGGGGGGTTTAGGACCTACTCCCATGGCAGCTAGCAATTTCCCCCCTACGAGTATCCCGCGTCGGGTGAACAGAAGCATAATCTTTCCTTAAAACATTGGGAGGTGCAATTTCCTCCACCGTGCTTCGATCTCTCTTGCGGCACTTTTTGTTGATCAGAGGCCTCATCGTGGTTATCTCTTTTTCTAGATTCACTTCTGGGACGACCTCCATGGTTGCTATATTCTCGGCCGAAAGAACCTCCTGGGACACTACGGCTGGGGCCTGGTCCTCAGTCTTGCCCTTGTTCGTAATCATAGGGGGCAGATCTTCGCTTGAAAAGTCTAGTGGTGACTTCTCCATTACAGAAGGAGTCTCTGAAAAGGTCATCATTGCAACTGGATCCTCCATGTCTATCACACAGTTCGCAGTGACAGTTAAGAGTGACACCTCATGAGCAGCACGAGGATGAGACCCAGTTTTCACCTTGGCAGGATTTGGGGTACTAATCAAGTTGAACAAATCCATATCTACATTCACACAAAAACCGTTAGTATGTTTTCATGAACATGTGTGAAATAAATGACAATTTTTACACTCCCACCTCGGTCATCGTTATATAGAAATGTAGGGTACACGTCATCCCCCAGAAAGTATCTCTGGCTCAGCCCTACTAGGCATAACAGGGCTTCTGGTTGTTTTTGGATAGGGGTACGACGTGTGTCCAATACTGTCACGTCCGCCGAAGAATAAGAGTTCGCTGTTGGCATCCCATCCTTTGGAGCGCTCGTACGCCAGTCAACAACGGTGGGAAATACTCTCTCATCCACCAAGAAAAATCGATTATTCCAGGTTTTTAGGGAGTCTAGGGGTTTTATGTAGCACTGTGGGGTGTTTTTCTCCGATCGTTTGCTGAACGACATCCACCCCGAGTTATACGAAGGAACGTAGAAGACGCGGAATAAAGGAAGTGTGGGAATTATATTCAGGACGCGATAGCTGATTTCAAAGTGGCTTACTTTGGCTGCGCCTATCACTGATAATTGTGACAAATGAATTTGGTAGTAACCAAGAATATCGAAGAGGAATTAGAATATGGGGATGCGAAAATTTGCAAACTCAAAAACCTAGTGTATAAGCTGACTTTACCCTCCAGAAAGTCCACGATTGTATCCTCCGGACCAGGCAACTCCGGATGTAAGTCCTCTGGTATGCCGTACTCGGAGGTAAACTCTAGCAGGTACTCTTGGGAGATGGTTGATACGGCGTTCTCAAGTTGTACTGTATCCATACCCATTTTTATTTACTTTTACAAAAAGGCGTGGTATACTAACCTGTAGTGCGGGGATTCCATGGGAATAAGTGCCTTGTACGGTTTTGTATGTGAAGATGGTGGTTTAATTTGGAAACTGTAGAAATGTGCATAGTGATTAATGGTCCTATTTATATTATGTCCTCGACAATCGTGCCTCGTTGGATGTTTGCCACGTGTCCTCCACTACCTTTTTGGACGGTTCAGGATTGTGAAGAGGGTGAAGCAGTTTGGGGCCCACCTGTCCTATCACTCAGCCATTTTCGCCGTTTCTCGTTTAATGGGTCCTATTCATCCGCTGTAGGGACCCACATGCAGCTTTGGCGGTTATGCATTTTCAGAAAGGTTTGGACATTTGTAGTCTAGCAACCGTGACCGCGATCCCGACCACGGTCACAATTCCTAGACTGGGAGGACATGATGACGTATAGTATGGACTGGCCCGGCCCACTTATACTATTATGGGCTTGAAAGCTGCTAATCGGCCTTTGGCCCATGAATCGCGGTTGCGGCCTCATGGACCTACGGGTCGCGGATACGGACACATTGTTATCTTTAAGAAAGGATAACCTAATTAAATAAGAGATAGACTTTACATATTTGAATCAGTTAGGATAATTCCAAATCACGATGATATCGGCCGTATCTTGGGCCGAAAGTTACGAAAACCCTAAGGGGTATTCAGCCTATAAAAGGAATGCAATTATCATCAATACAGGTATCTTACAAACCCTAAACACACTCGATTACTCTCTCAGAACCATATACTTACTCTCACGCCGGAGTCTAATCGTGGGATCCGCTCCCACGATAAGGTTAACGGTGTTTATTTCCTTGTGCAGGGTTCTCTAAACAAGTTCACTTGATACAAGAATAAGGCACTACATACCCGAATAGCTGCCTATTCGGACCAAGCAAGACCCGACCTAACTTTTGTATCAACATGCACGTTAATATATATTTTCTAGCTAAAACTTAGACGCGATATAAATATATAAGATGCATTTCATCATGTTAGGCGAATCATATGTATTTTTCGTCCTTTGCGGATAAAATTGTTCGCTAGAAAACGTTGCATCGTTTCACTTCAAAATCAATTTCGAAACTAATTCGGATGCATCTAAATGATCATAGATTCATCTATTCAAGTTGATGCATATCAAATATATGGTTATAGTTATTTCTCATCATTTTTATATTAAGTTTTCTTCTTACTAGATCCATACCCGTTGTTTTGATGCACATTTTATTAGTTTACAAAGAAGTAGGGGTCTGCGCGGTTCGGTTTGGGTCGGGTTTTGGCAAAAACCGAAATCGAACTAAAATATTCGGTTTTTATAAAACCCAAAACCGAAACCGTTTGTTTTTTGGCGGTTCGGTTTTCTCGGTTTATTATCAGTTTCGCTTCGGTTTTTTGGTTTTTTTGGTTTGTATCCGTTTATATTTGGGTGTGGCCATTTTGTACCAACATTACCGACAAACTTGTTTTATGTCGAAAATTGGTTATTCTTTTAAAAATATTTGTTAATCTAAGCCTAATAATGTGTATCCCAAACTTTTACAATTATACACATATAGATGAGACACACGCATGCAAGTAAACTTACACATATATGATCATTGTCACATATTTATTGATATATTGTCAACTAAACGCACGTGCTCAACGAACGCGCATATAAATTTCAAGATAAATATTATAATTCCTTCCACAAAATTAATACGAACTTATTAATTTTGATTTATTTAGTTATTTATTTATATTATATTATATAAATAATATATTGTTATATAATAAAACGGTTCGGTTCGGTTTTAACGGTTTGGTTTTTGGACGAAAACCAAAACCAAACCGAATTTTTTTGATCTTTCAAAAAGTAAAAACCGAACCATCGGTTTCTAGTTTCGGTCGGTTATTTCGGTTTGATTTTTTTCGGTTTTCGTTTTGGTTTCGGTTTTTTCGGTCTTTCTACTCACCCCTGCAAAGAAGTGTTTACTCTTTACCAAACTAAACATTTTTTGTTTGAATTAAAGCTAACTTTTTTCTTTACAGTTTCTAGTTATTTTGCAAAATCAAATCAATACCAAGGGAGTACAAAAAATTCGTATGTAAGATATACATCATTTTGAGTTGCTCAAATATCGACTACCACTACAACAAAAAAGGTAACAGGCGATGAGACTTTTTGCGAATACACGATTGTCCTCGTCAAAAGCCGCTAAACGACAAATCTCACACTTTTAGACTCTGACAGGGGAGAAAGGTTTACGGATTTTCAACGCAAACTTTTGACGAGGACGTGTCCTCGCCAACAAGTTGACTTATATTATGAATTTCTTCAAAAATATTTAGTTTGGCTAACCTTTGGCGCGTTTTTTCCCCGCCAAACCTTTTGCGAGGACAAGTCCTTACTAAAGGTATTAATCAACTATATATTAACAAAATTCAAAATTATTTTAAATCGATTTAAATGATTTCTTTTATTTATTAATGATTTAGAAAAAAAATAAATGACTTCATGATATTATGTATTAGGGTTATATATGAGTTAGGCCCAACCAAAATTATATTGGGGTAAATGCATTGATAAATATACCTCTTGATTAACACGATAACCACCATATTGCTGAGTGATTTAACAGCTGGATATCTTAGTTGATCAAGCAACAAACCCAGGTTCCGACTGGCTTCAACCGATAGATCACCAACATTAAGTATGGGATGCCTCCACGAAGCCATGCTATGTTAAATTCATCTGTCATGTAAAGTGTCATTGATAACGCCCAAATTATACATGTTTTCTATGGCGTTATTTGTATATATTTTATCATTTCTCGTGAACTTTTGATACTTAATAGCATAAATTGCTTGCAGGTTCACTTGAAGACATCTCGAAGTTAAATACATCCAAGATCAAGTACCTACGCGTTAAAGAACACATCATACAAAGAAAAGATAAAGATTTAAGCCTAAAGACCAAAAGTGCGCCGCACTTACCATTTGTACGCCGCACTTGCTCTCA
The DNA here is from genome assembly GCA_026074375.1 of Tanacetum coccineum. Classification (NCBI taxonomy): domain Eukaryota; kingdom Viridiplantae; phylum Streptophyta; class Magnoliopsida; order Asterales; family Asteraceae; genus Tanacetum; species Tanacetum coccineum. The sequence goes on from BQNB010033901.1 coordinate 49,388, forward strand.
AGTCAAAGACTTAGTTAAATTTCGCATTAACTCCGCAAGTACGCCGCACAATTTCCTTTGTGCGCCGCACTTTCAATCTAACATTGAAGAGTAAATGAAGCCTTAAATGCTACTTCATTAACACCCTAAGTACGCTGCACAATTTATGTTGTGCGTCACACTTCCTCAATAAGCATTTAATTCCTTCGCATTTAATCACCAAGTACGCCGCACAATCTTTTGTGTGCGCCGCACTTTCACCCCTCACTCAGCCTATAAATAGAGGACGAATTTTCACTCCAAATCATCCCTCTCAATATCTCATCATCATCCATTCAGCCAATAATCTCTTCCACTCTTCAATCATCCCATACACTACCTCCTAAACCCTTTCCAACTATTCTCCAAGCATAAACACCATATCTTTTGGAGATTCAAGATCAAAGAACCAAGAACGAAGAAGAATATCATACTAGTATAGCAAAATAATGAAGTTTGTTATTGAAGCAAGTTATTTTATGAACTCCTCAGCCATGAGAGGCTAAATCTCTCATGACCACTCGGTGATGTTATAATAATGAATAAGCATTTGGTATGATCGTGATATCTTTAATCTCAATCTTATGTTGCAATCCTATTATATCTTATCTTGTCAGCTTTGCTTATCAATTTAGATTATATAATCATATCGGTATAGGTCGAAAGACCCGTTATGATTTATATGGTTTTAAAGATTTGTCTATGGTCTTTATCGTTTGTGCCGAGAAATCCACTTTCGTAAATTGATAAACAAAATAAGTTTTGATATAATAGTAACTGGACTATTTGAGTGACACATTTGGTCAAGTCAATTAAATATAAGTCATGAGTTAATCAAGTTAATTTGTGAAAACGTTTTCTGACAAGAAACCTTTTTTATAAGTTAAATGTTCCATCTTCGAGGTCAAAATCATTACCAATACTTATAAGTTATCTTCAACTATCCGAGTAGTCATCCTTATTATCACTGGTACAACAAAGTTATTTTCAAAACTGTTAAAGTTTATTTTCTTTCTGATTATTCGAACACTACTCAAATCCTTGTGAAACGACCTGGTCTTACCTAAAAAGATTATACTACATACGTGGGTTATACTTTTACCCGTGTGTTTCCCTATAATAAAATTGGTATTTTCAGTCATTATAAATTTAAAGCTTTTGAAACACATCAAAGTTTATGGCGCCGTTGCCAGGGATTTTAAAGCTGTTCTATGGTCAACTCTGGAAAATTATTTTAACTCCCCCTCTTTTTCAAAAATCATCGTACAGTTTTCTGGAAAACTGACCCAAACAAATTCTCCATTGGATGCATACACGTGCTTCCAATTCTGAACTTGTTGAACCATTACCTGAACCTGAACGTACTCTGAATCGAAGACTCCGTCGACGAAACAGAAGAGTTCTGTTCGATCAAAGAAACAACCCACCACAAAATTAGAGAATTGTCTATTCGCCAATTCTCGACATCAATTACTTCCATCACTTCCTCGTTACCCTCGAAAACCTCTATCCCATGGGTAATGAACACATGTGGGCTGCCGACCGTGTTGTCGCTCCGACTCCCGGTTCAGCAATCACTATTCCTGATACCGAAAATGAATTTGCCATAAAAGGTAACCACTTGACTCTCATCAAAGGAAACCAATTTGATGGTAGAACCAAAACCGATCCTCACAAACACATTCATGAATTTCTCAGAATCTGCGATATGTTTAAATATAGAGATACCGAAAATGAAGTTGTCCGCCTAATGATGTTTCCCCTATCACTCACTCGAGAAGCAAAAACCTGGCTGGACGAACTCAACGAAGGAACTATTGAAATGTGGGATGAACTTTGAACCGCTTTCATTAGCCGATTCTTTCCCCCCAGCTCTTTTCGACCGACTCCTTGGAGAAATCTACGCTTTTGCTCAACATGAAACCGAATCTCTAACCAATGCTTGGCTTCGTATGAAGGAAATGCTCCGAAACTGTCATGGTCATAATCTGTCCAAAGGCAATATTATAAAAATCTTTTACCATGGCCTTAGCAAAATAACCCAAGAAGTTCTAAATGCCGCAGCCGGTGGTATTTTCCTTTATAAAACACCAAATCAAGCTTATCAACTTCTCGAAGATAAAGTCTTACTCAAGCTCGATTGGGCTAAAAATCAAAAGACCAAATCAACTCTTAAGAAAAACGTTGCTTTCGCCGATGAAGGTAGCAGTAATTCATACAGTGACAAAATTATGGCTCGAATGGATGCCATGAACATAAAGATGAATGCTCAGTACAAGGAACTTCAATCTCGTACAAAACAATCAACACCCGATCTTAACGAAGATGACATGCCTATGTGGTATTTGCTATTTTATACATATCTTTTACCTTGAAAAACGAACTCAAAAGACCAAAAACATAATTAAAATGAAAAATATATGCTTGTTTTTGTGTTTGTGTATGTGTAGGTACGGATATCAAGAAAAGGACAAAAATAAAGACAATACCAGACAAAACCGAGCACGGGATCGGAAAGAGCATGAGAAAATGGCCCAACTCAGGCCCAAGCCAAGCCCACTGTCACTAAGC